>JAOEGS010002097.1:37205-52504 GCA_025447755.1 Corythornis vintsioides | reverse complement strand
AAGGGGGGCGCGGGTGGGGATGGGGTGCGGGATGCCTGGGACTGCCGGGGGGGGGGTAGTGGGAGGTGTTGTTGTGCGAGGACCAGTCAGCGTGGTGTGGGTTTGCACCCCCCTCACTGGGACGCAGTGTCCCCTGATCCCTTCTGCAAGCCAGGGAGGTGGACATGACCTTCAGCCCCCTCGTCTGTCCCAGGGGGTGCCGGGGCAAGGGACACCCCCTCCATGACTCTGACGCACTCACGGGTTTGTGCCTCAGTTTCTCCAGCTGCAAACGATGGGGGGGAACTTGTACTGTGTCTGTCATCACTGTCTCCCTGCTCAGACGAGGGCAGTCCCCTTCTGCCGGTGTCACCCCAGCTCCCCCCTTGTCACTCCCCATCCTCCTGCTTTCCCACCTCTCTGAACCCCTCCAGCCCCGAGTCTCCTTCCCCCCACTACAGGCAGCCAGAATCCTGCTGTCCCTCCACATCACCCTGCTCCTGGCAGCCCCACTCACCTCCAGTCACAGCCATTCCACCAAGGACCAGGGGACAGGACCCCCCCCCACCCCCCGCCAGCGCGTGATGCTTTGCTTTCCCCCCTCCCCGATGCGGAAACGAGAGGACGGCTTTGCCATCCCTAATCCTCCACCACCATTGTTTGCTACTTCTCTGTTTAATTGCAAACCTCATTTATATATGCCTAAAACCTGCTTCCCGGACCCGTGAAAATCCCCAGGACCACAAAAAAAATCCCTGCTGGAGGGTCTGAGCATCCTTGTTTACAGTGGCAAGCTGAGGTGGTGGGGTGCAAACAGCTGCAGAGCTGGAAGGCCAGTCAGTCAAAACCCCTCAACCAGCCCCAGCTCCCTTCCCCAGGCCTGAGCACATGTGGGGGGTGGGGGGGTGACAATCCTGCTTCTGCACCTTACCGTGGTGCCTCATCCACATTCCCAGCACATCAGCTGTACCTGAGCCGGGCTGCAAGCTCCCCCGGAGAGAAACACTTGTTTTATCTGCAAATGCCAAGCATATTTCCAGAAATCTTTGCAGAAGACTCATAAAATCCCTGGAAGACTTTGATGCACTCAGGGTAACTTCGGGGAGCTCAGGAGGAAGGTGAAGGTTTCTGCAGAGAGCACCTGACTTGCAAAGCTGCTTTCTGGCAGGGCTTGGAGCAAACGTGTTTTCCCCTCCCCTGGCTACTGCAACCTGGCAGCACCCACAGCATGGCACTGCCCCGGCTGGTGAGGTGAGGTGGGGGTCTTCCCATCTGCACTTGGGAGGGGTGGCTTCTGGTTCCAGGATCATTGGACCTCCTTTGCAAGTGCTTTTGGGGAGCCTGGAAGCCCTGACCTGGCAGAGTCCATACAGTCCCTTTTGCAGACAGACTCCCCCCAGTCCTCAGAACTGCCCCCATCCAGTCAGACGACCCCGACTGAACCGAGGCGCCTGCCACAGGCACCTTCCTCACAGCATCCATTGGAAGAGTGGCTCCCAGAAGTTTCCCTCCATTACCTACGTGCCACCTCCAGGTGGCTGCCCTCACAGCCTCCTCAGGCACTGCTCAAGCAACTGCATGCCCCAGGTCTGAGCCAGCCCCACGGAGCTGCCCTGACCTAAATCCCAAGGAGAAGCAGCCACGGGGAAAGCCCCTTCCCGCCATCTGGCCAGGGTTCTGGCAATAGTTCAGCTGTTTGCCCCAGGGCTCCATCCCACTCGTGTCACAGACAGAGGGGTTTTGCCAGGGATGCAGGATGGGGCCCTGCCGTGAGCTGGTTGTGGCTCGGGAAGGGCCGAGGCTCAGCTCCTGCCTGCCCTGGGCTGTTTGGTAGAGCGGGGAGGACGTGTGTTCACACTCCTCCAGGCAGCTCAACCCCAGCTCAGCTCCTGCCTCCTCGACCAGTGCCTGGTGCAGAGCTGCCAGCGTGAATCAGCAGCGCCTGCTTAACTGTTTCCTCACAGGGTCCACACTGGCTCCAGAGGCAGAAATGGTTCCACCATGCCACAGTCAAAATCCACCCTCACCACCCTCACTCACGGGGCTGTGACCCTCGCCAGCCCCACGGAGCTTTTCCCAGCACCACGGGTTGGGCAGATCAGCCCTTGTGCCAGTGAGAATCTCACAGCCACCTGGCCAGGGCAGAGCCCATCAGCAAACCAGGTGGCAGCTCCAGCAGTGTCTCATGAAGCACACCAGCTTTGCCCGAGGACCTGTCATTGTGCTGGGGGTATCACCCCCCATATCTGGCCATAGCAGGAGTAGCCTCGGTACCCACGGTGGCTACTGCGGTCAGGTCCCACCAGCAGCTGATGCAGCAGCCCTGGAGCTGCTGTGGTGGGAGATGCTGCTGCCAGGCTCTGCAGGGCTCCCAGTGCCATTTCTAGTCCATTTGTCTTTGCCACGAGTGGTTTTCCTGTGGCAATAGCAGTGGTGCGTCCTGGTGGCGTTTGGTGCTGCACCCCTCAGCCAGCCCCGTGTCCAGATAAGGGAGAGCAAATGACCTTCCCCAGGGGCCAAAATCCGAACCTCAGCCTGACTTTCTCCTCCTCAACTCCTGCACTCCTCCTCCTCCTCCTCCTCGTGTGCTTACAAAAGCAGCCATATCATAACAACTGTTCCACCCTGCAGCCCCTTGGGTGGTTGGATTTGTCAGGCCAGGTCAGTCCCAGTGTTTAATTGCAATAAAACAAACAAAGACCGTTGGGTCCTTTCCATTTGCTGAGCTTTGGCTTTATTGCCGGGACCCCTGGGTAACTGCAGGGCAACTGCGGGCAGCAAATTCCCATCCTGTCCCCAGCAAATTCCCATCCTGTCCCCAGCACGTTACCAGCCTGTCCCCAGCTCACGTGGCAGCGAGCGAGGGGCTGCGGTGCCCTGGGCTCAGGCAGCAGCTGGGCTGGCTGCGGCTCCACGACTGGATGCTGTGGCTGCAGAAGGGTTTGCACCAGGCAAACCACGGGGTTGTGCTCGGGGTTGGTGTCGGGAGCTCCCTGCCAGCCCCCAGTCCCGCAGAGGGCAGCGCAGCTCCCCCTTCCCTCCATCCTGCCTCCAGCAGTCACCACTCTTCCCGGCCCCTTTTGTGCTCCCACAGCAGGGTCACACCTGGCCCTCCCTGAACCTCCTGCCCTGGGACAGGGCTGGGGATGTGATGGGAACAGGAATGGGGACATAGAATGACTCTGCTCTGCTCTTGGTAGTGCATCTGCCTTGGCACAGGGCTCTTTGTGGCAGCAGAACCCGCAGCAGGAGGCTCTGCAGCCCCTCCTGGCCTCTGGTCCCCAGTGGGTCAGCCAGTGGGCAAGCAGGCAGGATGGGGACACGCAGGGAGATGCCTGCTCCCTGTGGCACGTCCCATCACCTGCTTTTTGACTGCAGCAGAGGTGCTGGGGCAACCACAAAACCTGGAGGCCAAGCAACCTGCTGTCCAGACACAGCCTTGCTCCAGCATGCCCTAGGGTGCTTGTTTAGTGGTGTGAGAGCAATGGCAAAGCTCTGGTGAAGGCAAAGAGAGTGGGGGGAGGCAGGGGCCTGGGTGGACACTCCGGAGAACCCGGCTTGTCCCTCTTGCTATTCCTGGCCCCTGGGGAGCTGTGGGAGGGAGCAGAAGCTCCAGCAGAAGCTGGAGCAGTGATGGCCCGAAGCTCTGCAGCCCCTCTGCCAAGGGACAGTAAAAACAGGCTGTCACTGCCTGCATGGGGCCAGGGCACTGGTGGCTGTGGGAACACGGGCAGCTAGCTCCCTGTGCCCGCAGTGTCATCAGTGCCAGCCCTCTGCATTGCAGCAGCCTCCTGACTGCGCACGGTCAGCGGCCCCGTCCCCAGACCCGCGGAGGGCAGAGACCCCCCTGCAGCGTTGGCAGCGGTGGGTGAGACGAGATGTGCCAAGCGAGCTGATGGGGAGACAGATGCCTGGGGGGTGGCTGCTGTGGGAGAAACCCAAGAGCCTGTGAGGGCAGGAGCTGGGACAAACTTTGCTGTCACTGTAGCCTCTCTCTGGCAGCTCTGTGGAAAGGTGTCGGTGGGGGCTTAGGGAGCAAAGAGATGCCCCCTCGGCCGAGGGTGCCCAAGCAGCAGCGCGTGGCTGGAGCTGGCAGCTTGCCACGCCGTGGCCAGGCTGCTGGCACCGTGGGCGCCGGGCATCACTGCTGGCTGCCTTGATGCGATGCAATGGGCTGCACTGGCAGGGCCGTGGCAGCGGGCACGGGGCTGGCGCGTGCTGTGCCAGCAGCCAGGGTGGCCCAGAGCAGCGGGGGCACATGTGTGGGTGACAGGAGAGAGTTAACAAGGCTGTGGCATTAGCTGGGAAGTGATGCAGAGCCAAAAATTACCCCTGAGCTGTGGCTCAGACCAGGTAACAGTGAGGAACGGGAGCTGTGGCAGCCGTGACCCACAATGCTCCTCTGCTGGTGCAGCTGAGGCTGGCTGAGATGCCCATGGGCACCACGGTGCACCCAGCTGTGGGTGTGCTCCCTCCACAGGGTTCCTGTACCAGCTATGGGCTGGAGCTCTCAGACCAAGGATGCCCTTGTGCCAGCACAGCCTCTGCACCAAAAATGAAGAGCCAGAGACCAGAGGCACAAGCAAAGCCCTCAGCACTGAGCCCTGTGCCATGCCCAGGGCTTGCTCCAGGGTCGGCCACATAGGGCACCCTGTGGGGTCCCTTGAGGGTTGGCACAACCGCTGGGTGCTCCACCAGGGCACATGGGGGTGTTCAGGGTGGGTGCTTTCACGGGCAGGGAGGGTGCTAGTTGTGCCACAGGGCCCGGGCAGGCACAGGCACCGCTGCTGGCTGTGGGTGGAGGTTCTGGCCGTGGGGTGGAGATGCTGGCTGTGGGTTGAGGGTGCTGACTGCGAGTGGAGGTGCTGGCTGTGGGTGGAGGTGCTGGCCGTGGGTGGAAGGTGCTGGCCGTGGGTGGAAGGTACTGGCTGTGGGTGGAGGTGCTGGCCGTGGGTGGAAGGTGCTGGCCGTGGGTGGAAGGTACTGGCTGTGGGTGGAGGTGCTGGCCGTGGGTGGAGGTGCTGGCCGTGCTGCGGTCCCACATCCAGCTGCGTCTCGGCGGCTGAGCGAGGGACAGTCACGCGTTTATTTTTAACCGGCTGGGGAGGGCGGCGGAGATTGGTGCCTCCCTGGTTATATCACTAAATCCCTGCCAGGCCCTGTTAGTTCCAGCACAGCGAGCCCTGTGCCGTGCTCCAGTAACCATTTCGGCCCCCCAGCCTCTTGAGCCCATGCCCTGTCCTGGCCCGTGGGCTCCTTGGGGCCAGCTGTGCACGCAGCTGGAGAGCACGGGCGCCCACAAGCTCTTCCCCAGGGGTGAGCACCAGGGCACGAGCACTCCCCAGCCCTGCCTCCCCACCCCATTGCCCTTCCCCAGTTGTGGGGTGCGATGCAGATAGTCAGGTCTCCCTCTGCTGCTCCATCTCCCTGGGTGAAGTGATAGTGCATGGGGACCATGACCCCATCCTGCTCCAACAGCCCTTTGGGGGATGTGGCAGGGGAAAACTGGGGCAGTTCATGGCCACTTTTGCCCCCATCCTGGTGGCCGATGTCATGTGGGACAGACTCAATGCATTACTGTGGGAGCACTGCCCAGTATCCAGGACCAGGATGGGGATGACAAGGAAGCTGAAGGCTACTGCAGTCCCTTCTTTGTCCCCATTCAATGCCACCCACCAGCCCCCACCCCATGCCCAGCCATGGCTCTCGGTGCAGTGGCGAAGGGTTAAGCCATGCAGCAGAGCCACGTGACGCTCGGGGATGCCGTTTTTCTGAAGATCAGGACGGATTAGGGTAGGATATCAGGACGGGTGCTGCATCCCCCCACCCTGGCCCTGCCACGGCCTCTTGCCCCACAGCGTGGCTCTTCAGGGACACACGGTGCTGAGCCTGGCCCCTGGCTGGTGAGCCCCTCACTGTGCTGTTCCCTGTGATTCTCCCTTCCAGTACAGCCAGCTTTGGGGGGGTAGGAGGTTGGATGGCACCTTGGGGTGGCCTCTGTGGGTCTGGAGCTAGAATGGGCATTGACTCCATCCCCATCCTCATGCCCTTATCCTAAGGTGCTGTGGGCAGAAGGGATGGGGGGGTGTCCCCTAATCACACCCCACCCTCCCCCATGATTCTCCCCTCTTCTGCCCTCAGTGCATGAGGCTGGTGTTTGCCCCAGAGCCACCCAGCGCCCACACTGACACCCAAGGCTGTGCCAGGAGCCATGTCGGGTTCCTATGACGAATCATCGGTGGCTGTGGAGGAAACGACTGACAGCTTCTGGGAGGTGAGTCCTGGCACCCTCTTCTCCTCCTCTGTGGCCCTGCCATTGTCACTGCATCCCAGGGTGTCCCCCAGGCTGGGGGTGATGGCACTGCCCTCCCCTCCTGCAGCAAGCCCTGCCTGCAGGCAGCCCTGCCACAGTGGGTTGGGTGTCCCAGCCAGCTCTGCTAGAGGTGTCAACCTCAGTTGTCACCAGAGGGATGGAGGGGACCAAAAGAAGCTGGGCTTGAGCAGCTCCAAAGCAAAAGTTCCATCCCTGCACCCCCACAGTGCCCAGTGCTCCCACCATCCCCCCAAGGCCAGCTGGGGATGAGCCAGGCAGCCCAGCCACAGCTCCCAGCTGCCAGTCCCTGTCCCCATCCCTGTCCCTGTCCCCATCCCTCCCAGGTGGGGAACTACAAGCGCACGGTGAAGCGGATCGACGACGGGCACCGGCTCTGCAATGACCTCATGAACTGCGTCCACGAGCGCGCCAAGATCGAGAAGTCCTACGCCCAGCAGCTCACCGACTGGTCCAAGCGGTGGAGGCAGCTCATCGAGAAAGGTACCGTGGCTTCCCCAGGCACAGGGTCCCCCCAGGGGATCTGGGTCCTGTGGGTGCCCACGCACCATCAAAACTTCACCTGGTAGAGGTGGAGGGGCACCTCACCCGTCCCCTCTGCCCATCAGGTCCTCAGTATGGCAGCCTGGAGAAGGCATGGAGCGCCATCATGACCGAGGCAGACAAGGTGAGCGAGCTACACCAGGAAGTGAAGAACAGCCTGCTGAACGATGACTTTGAGAAGGTCAAGAACTGGCAGAAGGATGCTTACCACAAGCAGATCATGGGAGGCTTCAAGGAGGCCAAGGAGGCTGATGATGGCTTCCGGAAAGCCCAGAAGCCCTGGGCCAAGAAGCTCAAGGAGGTGAGAGGAGAAGCACAGAATGCCCTGGGATACCCCTGCCATCTCCCAGCTCCAGCTCTGGGTGCCCAGTCCAAGCTGGGAGAGCCAGGTGGCACTTTCCTGCAGGCAGATGGATGATGATGTCCCTTCTGTCTCCTCTCCACAGCTGGAGACAGCCAAGAAGGCCTACCACCTGGCCTGCAAGGAGGAGAAGCTGGCAATGACTCGAGAAGCCAACAGCAAGGCAGAGCAGTCCAACACCCCTGAGCAGCAGAAGAAGCTCCAGGACAAAGTGGAAAAGTGCAAGCAAGACGTGCAAAAGGTGGGAGCTGCTGCCCTGCTCAGAGCTCATGACACACTGGGCAGGGAAAACGTGGAAATGTCCACCACCCTCCCCTTGCCCCCCTTCATTCCCTTTTTCCCCTCCCTGAGTTTCTGTAGAAGGGTGAGGACTTGCAGCAAGTGCTTAGGGGAGCATGTGCAGAGCAGAGATTTACCTGCTTTTCTAGGGCAAAATCTATTCAACAACCAAATCCACAGAGCCTCTTGGCTCAAACTGAGCTCCCCAGCATGGTGGCCCACACACCAGAGATGTGGAGAGGGCTTCTGAAATGCCTGAGGTGTGACTAAGGTACCCTCCCCAACCTTTGCAGACTCAGGAGAAGTATGAGAAGGTGCTGGACGAGCTGAACAAGTGCACCCCTCAGTACATCGAGAGCATGGAGCAGGTCTTTGAGCAGTGCCAGCAGTTTGAGGAGAAGAGGCTCAACTTCCTCAAGGAAGTGCTCCTGGACATCAAGAGGCACCTGAACCTGGCCGAGAGCAGCAGGTAGGTGCCTCCTGTGCTGACTGGGTAGAAAGTGCCTGTTCCAGGTCTCCTTGTATTGCCTGGAAAGCAAAGCTAGCCCTGGAGGGACCCAGTGCTTCCAAAACAACCCATCCCCTGCAATACAAGAGAGAGGGGTTTCTGGCCAAGGGCTGTGTGGGAGGCTGGCATCTTCCTAGTGCCTCACAGGAGATGACACAGGCTGGGCATGTCCCCATCCCACCCCACTGGGGTCTGCCCCCACCCGCAGCACCCCGACTCACATCTCTCCTCACAGCTATGCCAACGTCTACCGGGAGCTGGAGCAGACCATCCGCATCTCGGACGCGCAGGAGGATCTCCGGTGGTTCCGCAGCACCAGCGGCCCCGGGATGCCCATGAACTGGCCCCAGTTCGAGGTGAGGCCAGGCACCCTGCTGGGATGCTGGCAGCCCCGCGGGGTGGCCGGGTGCTGAGGGGCTGGTTGCTCTGTGCTTCCAGGAGTGGAACCCGGACCTGACGCACACGATAACCCGTAAGGAGAAGCAGAAGAAGGGCGAGGGGGCGGCTCTGAGCAACGCCGGCAGCACGGGCGAGACGGGGGCAGCGGCAGGCGAGCGCGGGAGGTGAGGGGCAGCGGGGGAGAGATGCCGTGGGGCAGGTCTGGCATTTGCCAGTGCTGTGGAGACACCCAAGGGGATGCAGGATGACCTCAGTGACAGCCACCACTCTTCTCTGTCCTCCTTCTGTGTCTTGGTGGACACTGCAGTGCCCACTCCCCCCAGACCTTGGGAAAGCTGCAGCATCCTTGCAGATGGTGGGGGCACATGGTGCCTGCTCATTCCCCACCGTGCTCTAATGGGCCCTCCCCTTCCTTCCCCTCCACCAGCGTAAGCAGCCATGACCGTGGGCAGACCTACAGCGCGGAGTGGTCCGACGACGAGGGCAGCAACTCCTTCAACACCAGCGAGGCCAACGGCGGCACCAACCCCTTCGACGAGGAGTCGGCGGGGAAGGGCGTGCGGGTGCGGGCTCTGTACGACTATGATGGGCAGGAGCAGGATGAGCTCAGCTTCAAAGCAGGTATGGTCCTCCAGCAGTGCCAGCCAGGGCTCGGCTGCTGCAGGAGCTGTGGAGATCCCTCAGATCATTTCTGAGTTACCCCAGCCCTTCAAAAGTGAAACTGGTCGGAAGGGGCAGGCACAAGCTGAGCCCAGGCCCAGGGGGGAGCTAGCGGACAGGCCACATGAGGCCTCACTGGTCACCCCTTACCCTTCTACCCTACAAACCAGCGTGCTCAGGATCAGTCATAGAAACCCCCAGCAGCTCCATCAAGGGGATAAATGGGCGGATAGAAGAAGCTCCAACCCCTGCAACGGGCTCTCTCCTTTCCACCTTTCTCTCCAGGTGATGAACTGACCAAACTCGGTGAAGAAGACGAGCAAGGATGGTGCAAAGGGCGCTTGGACAACGGGCAGCTAGGTCTCTACCCCGCCAACTACGTGGAGGCGATCTAAGTCTTGTGATGTGCTCCTCATCGCCGCCAGCAGATAACTCCACCTTCCGTTGTCTCCATCTCTCCACCAGCCAACCAGCCATTTGCTGTCTGGTCCTTCACTCCTCACAGTTAGAGATTCAGACATATTTTCCGACCAAGCTTTTATTTTTTTAAGAGTTGTCTCCGAAGAGTATTTTGCATAGTCGCTTTCTTCTAAGACGCCGTGAAGCCAGAGGTGGCGTCGCCCGTTCGTCTGGTAGTTGATTTTTTTTCCGAGCGAAAAGCCGATACCTCAAGTTCTTAAAGCCCAACCAGTGAGGACTCCTGATTGGTTGGTTTTTAAAGATACTGAAATCATGAGCCGCCTTCTGATTGGCTGGAACTGTTGCAAAATGCACGGCGCTGTAGTCCTGGGACCAATCACATTCACCCCCGAAACCAGAAGGGAATGGAGTCCAACTCCATTTTTTTTGGTGTTTCCATGTTCTTCTCCCCTGTTCATCCTCTCCCCAAGAAGGAAGAGGACAAATGTCCCCTCCTGCCCCGCAGCCACCTGGCCCCATCTGCAGGCAGGTCCCTGCTCATGGGCAGGGCAGGTGGCAGATTGAGATACCCAGGCAAGGTGGGACCAGCCATGCCATGGTGCTTGGTGGCATCTCCTCAGCTTCCTCCTCTTCCCAGCTGGGCTGCCAATACGTCTGGAGCGGGTGGAGGCTCCTGAGCCAATGCCCCGTGTGTGCTGCAGGGAGCAGCATTGCCCTGCATGACGGTGGTTACCCAGTGCACACCAGATCCAGGGTGAGATGGCCCTAAAATGCTGTTTGGAAAAGGACCCAGTGCAGCCCGATGCTGTTGGAAGCACCTTCACACCCAGCCTGGGGTAACGAAGACCAGCTTGCATGCTGCTGGGGATGGTCCCCATCCCACTCCCTTCCTGAAGAGAGGCAGGAGCAGAGCGGGATGGGGAACAAGCACCGTCCAGCCTTGCACGGCACCAACAGGCCCTGCAAGCAGCCTGAGGGTGAGGAGAGCTGGGCATGGGCAGCAGACCCCAGCCAGCAAAGCAGCTGCCTGGAGAAGACAGATGAAACCAAGATGCACCAGAAGAGGGGGATGGCTGCAGGCTTTGCCCTTTGCTTTTCCCCAAGGGGCTCTGTCCTTCCTGTGCTTGGGTCCTGCAACCGTCCACGGCCTGGACAGGACCACTCCCCGGCACTCACGGGTGCTGCTACCCAGCATGGTCACCCCAACCCCTCTGTCCCAGGCACATCTGCCAGCCTGAGCTCTTCCCTACAGATCATCTCATTTTTTTCCATACCATCACCCTCAGCAGCATCGATGCCATCCTCTCCCTGCACGCCCCTCTGCTGCCCCCTCCGTTGGTTTGTGAATTTTTTGGCCCCAGGGATCAAGTGTTCTCACAGAAGCAGGAGATGCTCCTTGTGCTGGGCACGGTGGGCGAGAGCTGCCCAGCCCTGCGTCCCCTGCCAGGTATGCAAACAGGAAAACAGAACAAAAACAAAACCACAAAGTCAGAAAAAAACCCAACCAACCGCCTGTCTCAGCAATGCACCCCGGTTTTTTGTACATTGATTGTGTAATTTAAGAAGTATATATATAATATATATATATATATCTCGTGATTGTATTACCGTGGATACAACAAACAAAAAGCAGCAAGCGAAAATATCTGAGCTCTGTCCGCGTGCTCCGGCTCTGGCTCCTCGTTGCCTCCGTGCGCCGCTCTCGCCCCTCTGGAGGTGGCTTTTGGGGTTACAGACACCCACCCCCCACCCAGCACCCCAGGGTGCCACAGCTGCTTCAACCCCAGCTAGGGACAACCCCCCACGCTGAGGCTTTGGGGTGCAGTGGGATGGGGGGGGGGTTGGATGCTTTGCTGGGGGACAAGGGGCTGCAGGAGGATGGGAGGAGCCACTGCCTTTGGGGACCCCTGAGCCCATGTGCTGGGCAAAGCCTTGTAGACCCTATGGGACTGAACCCTGGCTGGGACTCTGTGGTGCTGGCTGCCCGTCCCACTGCAGAGGGCATCTGCAGGGTCAGGTCCACTCACTGCTGGGGTCTCCTTGTCCCAGGTGCCCCTTCCCCAGCCAACAGCAGCTTTCCTCATCATGTAAACCCACCTTCCCACCCACCTACCCCTTGGGGACATGCACCCACCCTACCCTCACCCACTGCACTGAAGGACCTGCAGGAGGGACATGGGATCTGGGGCACCAGAAGCCTCAGCCCCTCCTCTGGGTGCTCCCTGCAGCGGCTGCAGGAACATTGGTCATGCCCAGGGAATCACAAGCCACATTTTGCTCCCCCTGTCCTTGGCAGAGGCCAAGGCTGTTTTCCCCTTGCCCTGCTCCTCTGCTCCATCCTTCCAGCCAGGATGATCACAGGGCTGGCCAAAGCACATCTGCTCCTCTGCTGTGTAAACAGTACCAACCAGGCAGAACAAAAAGGCAGGAGCAGTTACAGGCAGCTATTTTAAGTTAAAAACAAAAGACCACCGACCAGGCCTCTGTTTCCTTTCAAACTCCCACAGAGCATCCTTTGGGTACCTGGGCCACCCATCTACCCTCAGCATTTGAGCCTAAACCACAGCTTGCCACCAGCCAAAACCAAAAAGCAAACAAACAAATAAAACCAAAATTACAATATAAAAAAAATCAACATCACTAGGTAACTTAGACTCTTGTGAAATGTGCAGTTCAAGCCATCCCCAGTTTTCAGTCCCAGTCTGGGCTCAGTGGGTTGCATTTCACATTTACTAACCAGAGGGAAATGGCAAAGCTGCCACCCCCTTTCCCCAGACTCTGGAATTAGGCAGTCCAAATAAAATCCAAATCGAGGGAAGAGCCCTTGTGCCAAGACCACAGACCCTGAGGGCTTCAAAGGGCTCTCAGTACCCAAAGACAGGGGACCCAGCTCAGAGGCTCCCCACTCCTGCAGGGGTGCAGGATGCACAGCCACACACCCAACATTTTCCAGCTGCTCCTTTGCAAAATGCCCATTTCAGCCCCAAGTTGGTGAGAAGCCAAGTGTGTCCTAGAGTAGGAAGCAAAGGTGGGGATGCCCGTGGTCCCCAGGGCACAATTACCCAGCTCCCATGGCAGGCAGCACCTCTGGGTGCTGCAGTGCTGCTGGTGCCAGGCTGCTCCAGGTCGGGTCAGCGTGAGCCCAGCCAAGGGTGCCCCTGTGGGTGCCATTGTCCCGGCTCATGCCCGGGCTTTGTCCTCCCTGAACAATGGCTGAGGCGAAGCCACCCGCAGCCAGCACCCGCCTGGGAGGGGAGAAGGGAGGGACAAGCCTTGCTACTGTGTGTGTCCCCCCAGTTGAGACAGTCCCTTTCTTTGCAGCTGAGAGGTGAGGTGCAGCAAGGGGCAGAGCCCCCAACCATGGCTGAGGGCCAGGAGCTGCTGCTTGGGGTGAATCCTGTGCGTGGTGTCACTGCTGGTGGGCACCACAGGCAGGCTGGTGGTGGTGTGGGGACAGGATCTGGCTTGAGGGGAGTGTCCCTGTTGGTGCCACGGGGCTAGGACAGGCCCTTGGCCCCTCTGCCCTGATGATGCCCTGGGGCTGCAGAGCGAGAGGACAATTGCCAGGGGTGGCAAGAGACCTGGGAGCAGGACTCCTGCACCCCCCAGCTCCTCCTCGGGGTGACCCCAGCCACATATCCACCTTTGATCCCTGCCAAAGGGCACCAAGTCTGCAGGCAGCCTGGTGATAGTCACAGTGACACCAGCCTTTATCTCATCCCGATCTGCACCGAATACTCCTCTGCCAGCCCCAGATTCCGTGCCCACCTTCCCCGGAAGCATTCACAGGAGACGAGGGCTCTGGATGGTCCATGCCCTACACTGGGGCATGTTTTTGGTGGTTTGGGAGGCTCATCCGTCCCCTCCAAGGCTGGGGGGACAGAGGAACCCCGTGGTCCGTTCCCGGTGGCCCCCGGCAGGGCTGAGCCTCCAGCCACAGTCCTTAGAACCGGAAGGTGGTTTCTGTGACTGGGAGGCAGAGGAAGGTGGTGAAGGTCCCCTGTCCCTCCTGGGGCTCAGCCTGTCCCACCTCTGCTGCTCAGAGGGGGTGGACAAACTGGTAGACGAGGCGCTGGGAGATGTCGGGCTTGCGGATGATGCCCTTCTTGTAATACTGCCGGATGGAGCGGCTCAGCTTGTCGTAGTTCATGGCCGGGCGGTTCTTGCGAATGCCCCACAGACGGGCCACCTGCGCAGAGTCCTCGATCTTGAAGATGCCTGGGAGAGGAGCAGGGTATGGGGGGGGTTACAGCCTGGTCTGCCTCCCCCCCCAGCACCCACCCCAGGGCTGCTGGAGCACCCGCCCCACCTTTCTCCTTGTTGAGCCAGCGGATGAAGCGCCCGTAGTTGTGGGGTTTCAGCAGCAGCTCCTTGAGGAACTGCCAAAGGTGGATGGGTTGGCTGGCACAGGATGAGTCCACCTCGCTGTCTGCCCAGCTGGCATCACCTCCTGCTACGGGAAGGGATGGGTGAGGTGGGGTGAGAGACATCACTGCTTTGCATCATCCCAGAGACCCGCATGAGTCCTTATCTGGGAACTCCCAGATGGATGTCTGTGGGTCTCTGGAAGCATCACTTTTTCCTCCCCACTTTGGAGCAGGGAAAACAGCTCAGTCTTGCCCTTCTGCAGCCCACAGGGATGGATTGGGATGTGGGATGGGGCCAGCAAGGGTCTCATGGCCATTTCTCTGTCACTGCACCTTGCAGACAGCCCAAGGCTGCTCTGGGGCAGAGGGACTGTAACCACATGGATGCTGCTGCAGCAGCAGCTCCAGCACCCCAGATAATTACAACTAATCAGGGAGCAACCTTTTGAATATCCTGGACCTGCCTGAGGCAGAAGTGAGACAAGTGGAGCTGATTCCACACAGAACTCACCACAGTATCTCACATCTCCTGGGGTGGCTTTTTCCTTCATCCAGGCAGCTGGAAGGGAGAAGGGGGTGGTCAAAGGGCATCTCCTGCTTCACAAGCATCACCCACCCTCTCCAGCTCCCTCCTGGTCCCCAGCACCTACCAGACTTCCAGATGTCGAGGTGGGCATGCAGGATGTCACCGCAGGCAGGTGAACGCTGGCAGAACTGCTCCTCAGACATGGCACACAGGTCCTTTCCAGACAGCTCCTGGAATGACTTCCCGATCTGCGGCAGCCGGTACTGGTGCTCTGTCCACAGGATCCACTTCTGCACATTGCTGGGGCTCCAGTCTGCAGGGTCTGGAGGCAGAAGGTGTGTGCAGCCAGTGTCAGCCTGGCCAAAGCCCTGGGACACTCAGCTCACCCCACAGCAGCCCCACCTGCCCTGCAACAGCATCACCCACCAGGGTGTAAGCAGCCCTCTCTCAGCCTGCCCTACTCCCTGGGGAGAAAACTGTCACCTTGCCTCTTCCTTCACTCTGGGAAGATTCATCCAGCTTTTTGGGCCCTGCTTGCTCTTTGTGCCATCCTGGGTGACATCAAATGCTTCAGAGGAGCGAGTCTTGAGCTATCTCAAGACCATACTAAGACTGTGTGTGCCACAGCAGCAATGCCCTGCGGAGAGGAGCCCAGAGATGCCCCCAGAGATGACCCACAGCAGCAACACCTCAGGGAGCTTGGTCCCGGGCTGTCCTGTTCCCCTTGCACCCAACACTGTGCCCATCTTGGTTGCCCTCACCCCACACACTCATCTGCACATTCCTAAAATCCCAGGGAAAATGAGAGAGAGCAAAGGAAGACAAACACCCTGCTGTTTGCTCCTTGCACACCCTCCCCAGGACGAGTGCAAGCCTGACAGGCACCTTGATAACTACCCTGGAAGGAGAAGGGTCCCCCATGTCAC
>JAOEGS010002097.1:0-37105 GCA_025447755.1 Corythornis vintsioides | reverse complement strand
TGGCAGGCAGCAGCCGTGCTCCTCCAAACCCTGGAAACCCATCTGCAACCCCCCGAGCTGCAGCATGGCTCTTAGTCCCTGCATCTCCCCCTCGCTACCCCCGCGGGGAAGGCAGTGGGGACACCCACCTGAGGCAATGTTGAGCAGCTTGCAGGCTGTCTCGATGTCCTTCAGCACTTCACCCACCACCATGCTCTGCACCTGCTCCAGTGAGTGCTCCTCCAGGGCCAGCTCCCCCTCGGTGCCCAGCCCCAAGCCTTGGCTGTCGATGATGGGACACTGCTCCGGCTCCTTCTGCGCCTCCCCTCGCCCCGCCTGGGCCCCGCTTTGGGATGGCTCCCCCATGCCCTTGGTGGCCCAGGAGATTTCCTCCGAGTGGAGCATGTCGAAGTAGTGCAGGCAGAAAGCAGGCACGGGCTGCTCGGGGGTGCGGGGGGGGCTGGGGCTATCTGGGCAGCCCCAGCTCGGGGTGTCAGGGGGCAGCAGGGCAGTGTCTGGCCGGGTGAGGAGGCTGGGGGGCAGAGTGGTCAGCCCAGGGCTGGCACTGCCCATCCCTCTGCTCAGCGCTGGCTCTAAACCTGCCGGGAGAGGAGAGGAGGAGAGGAGGAGAGCAGTGTCTCACCCTTGCACTGATTCCTGCCTTCCCGCCCAGCAGCCGGGCACAAAGGGAGGAACTAAGCCTGTTAGAGGGGAAAAAAAGCCTCCAAAGAGACCCACAGTGCCCCATGAGCCCCCGGATAAATGCAGGCTCGGGGTCAGCCATGCATCTGGGAGAGCTGCCTTGAATTTGGGAGGATCAGATGCAGCAGCATCTTGAGAAGCAGCCCAGGGGACAACCAGGTCCCAACCACCATGGACTTTGAGGGTATTCCCATAAATCTCACACACCCGGCTGGCAGCAGGTCAGTCCCTGTTGGTACTGAATGCCCCTGCAGGAGGCAGAGGGTCTCACTGGAGGGGCTCCAAGGATGTCATCATCGAAGGATGACAAAGCCACACAGGCACGTTTCTGTGCATGGAAAAAATTCACCTGCTGCTTTCACTGAGGATGTCCCAAGAACAACAGCACCCAAACCAGCTCAGCCAGGCTGGGGACCAAGCACAGCAATACAGCACCTGGCTCTTGGCTGTTGCTACCAACCCCAAGGTGAGAACTTTCCTGTTACTCTCTTGCAAGGAAAATTACCCAAAATCATCCTGTCCCCATCTGTCTCGGTTCACAGGGAGTCCTGGAGGCCGTGGAGAAGAGGATGAGCCTGCTGAATTTCCATGGCAACACCAGGGAACAGCTCCATCCATGGAGAAACCTCCCCAAGAGCCATCCTGAGGCTTTGGGAAGCCCCTGCCAGGGGAAAGGCTGGCAATGGGCACAGCCAGGGCACTATCAAGCTTCTTGCCTGCCCCTGGATTTGCTTTTTACAAGATGAAAAAAACCAAACCAACCAACAAACACACCCAAGACTGGCAATTTAAAAGCAGGAAAAGTAGCAGCTTTTGAAACAGAGCCTGCAAGAAGACAGGAGTCACAAAGCCTGAACCAAACCCAAGCCCCCCTCAGGAAACCAGGCAGCTCCCAGAGGGGAATGGGGGGCAGTGGCCAGGGAAAGGAGGGAGCCCGTTTGTTTTAAATCCCATCTGGGGTGGGGGGAAAGGTTTAAATGGCTATAGAGGAAAAAGCCACCATTGGATTGCTTCAGGCAGACTGCACCCCTGGAGTGGGGGGCTGAGCAGCCTGCTGCTTGGTGTGGGAGGGACCCCAGCAACCTGGGATGGCTCTTACTGTCCCTGCTGTCATTAAATGTCATTAACAGCCACGTGCCATGGCCCCATTAACCACTGCGGTACCAAAGGGAGCACTTGCCATTCTCAGGGATGAGTTCACGTGGTTGCCAAAGATTTTAAGACCCCCACAAGTATGGTTCATGAAGCTTTGGCCATTGTTTCACCCATGGGAGAGCTCCAAAAAGCTTGGAAAAACACACAGGAGAACCATGGGCACCTAAACAGCATCCACAGCAGCCTGACCCCACAGTCAGGGGGGTGTTGTGGGTTTGGGAGTTGGACCCCACGTCCCCAAGGGATGTTGGTGGCCCTGCAGCAAGAAGGAGGAGGAGGAAAAAGGGCTCCCATATCTCCGAGCTACCCCCACCTCCCAAACAGTTTCCCTGAGAGATGGCACCATCTTCCAAACCTCTCCTTGATATGCTCTGGATTAAAAGAAGAGCTTTAGGAGATCAGCCTTAAATCCAGCCTCACGCTGCTCCCGGCACAAAAGGCAAGTGGCAACAGCTTGTGCAGCTCCAGCTTGCTGCACCCTGCTGGCTGCCAGAGCTGTCTGGGGAGGGGATTGGGGGTCTGAGCCCCAGAGCCTCTGGGATGCTCTGGGATCAGGGTCCACCCCCCACCCATCCCACCTCTGCCAGGCTTTGCTCCCGCAGCCCTAAGTCAGACAGATGGAGGAGCAGGGCCATGGGTGATGGACGGCCCCATCCTCATCCTGACCCCCTACCCCCAGGACCAGGGGGACACGATCCCCTGGGCAAGTGGCCCTGAAAGCCTGAGCAATCACCCGCCAGCCGGTGATGTACTCCCAGGGCGGGGGCCTTTGTTTGACTTTCTCCTGCTCTGGTACGCAGGTGGCCGGGCTGGGTGGGGACCTGTTTGCTCTAAGAAGCTGCTTTGGGCAGCTGTTTCCCTCTCCTCTCCCTTCATGCATTTCCCTGGAAAGGGAGAGGTGAAGAGGCAGCCCCAGGCACATCAAGATGTGGACTCAAGTGACAGTCCAAAATCCTCCACGGTCCCCACTGGAGCCACGCGAGGCTGTGCTGGTACCTGCACCAGCCCTGGCAAACACTCCCTGGCTGCCAGGGGCTGCTGGCAGGGGGTACAGCCCCTGCCCACCCTGCTCCCACCGGCTTCGTGACAGAGCTGGCCTGTGGCAAAGCCAGACCAACTCTAGGCACGAGGGGAAACGAGCTGGGAATTGGCTCTTGTGACGCTTTAAACAGCAACCACCAAGTTATCAGAGCCCAGCAAACCCCCTGGGTTTTCCCTCCAAGCGTGTGAAGGGGGCACGACGGGGAGCTGGGAGCTCCACCTTCAAGTGAGCGCAGTGCCGTGCCCAGGTTACTGCCTGCAGGATGCCACCCCAGTACTGGCATCCACAGCCAGCCCTACCCACCACTGGTGCTGTCCACCACCAGCACAGGCTTTGGCACAGAGAGCTGGAGGAGCAGACCCAGAACCAGGATGGAGACACCAAGTTACCTGAGTGTTTCTCTGTGCCCACAAGAAAGCATTGCCATTGGGAGGTGGACAGGGCTCCCCACACTCCCCAGGGCACAGGGCCAGCAAGCCCAGCATTCTGAGTGGTGCCCAGGCCATGGCTCAGTTCCACAGGGTTGCAGGGACTCCATCCAGAGTCCCAGCCAAGAGGGATAAGGATGAGGACAAGGACCCCCCTGTGTCACCTTGAGCTTTCCTGGAAAACACAACCCACCCTCACGTGGGCAATATGGACACCAGTGACAGTGCAGAGCTGGGATCAGCCCTTGGGAGAAAGAAGAAAAAATAACATAAAATAAGCAATCCACCCAAGCACCATCCTCAAACAATGGGCCCGTTAATTAAAATTAAATCTGCGGTTAAACAGGTTGTACCGGAGCCCAGCTCGGGAAGCCCCGTGGGACCAGTGCAGGTTGGCCTGCTCTGGAGGAGGTGCTGCCCGAGACACCCAGGATGTCTCCCAAATCCCCGGCTGCTTCTGAAAGCCCTTCCCAGGGAGGCAGGCTCAGGATGGCTGGGGTGCTGGGTCAGGGCCAGGCTGTGGGGTCATCCTGAGCCCCCAGTCTAAGACAGGGATGTGCTGGGCTGTCCAGGGAGGAACCAGAGATATTCAGGATCCAGAGCTGTCCCAGACTGCCCAGAGCAACCCTGTGCACAGTGGGATTTGTCTTTAACCAACCCTTTCCACTTCACTCACCTGCGTGCCTTATGGCAGCAAGCTGGGACCCGGGGGTGGGCGAGGGTGGAGACCCACAGACCCAGTAACCCTCTCTCTGCCCGAAAGCTCTTCTGGGGCTGCCATCTGGGTGTTTTTACCCTGATTTCTGGTCTGACTCAGCACCTCCTGCCCCAGCCACCTCCCTGGGCACAGCTCTCCACTTCAGTCTTGGAGCAAGGGCCAGCCCATGGCATGGTGCCCACCCTGAGACCAAGCACACTGGGGCATGGAGAGGTGATGGAGCCTGTGGGCTCTAGCAGACAGGTACTGAGCTACTGGCCAGCAGGAGACACGAGACAAGTTACAGGGACCAGAACCTGGGTGTTCAGAGGCTGCTGACAACTTGAGGTCCTGCCAACATGTCTCACCCACTCTGCCAGCTTCACTGTGCTGGCTGTGCCATGTCCCTCCCAGCTGCCAAACCCTGCCTGTCTGTGCCACGCACCCCTTTTATCTCTGGGTGGAGGGACAAGGGATTGGCCAAAATCTCCCCACAGTCACTACAAGGGCTTGGGACAGTGCTTGGGGGCCTGGGGATGCAACAGCCCTAAGGTGCAGCTCTGGTACCTGTGTGGTGACAGGGTTGGGGCCAGGGAAAGCCCAGGGATCACACTGGATGTACTCCCAGGAGCCCATACCAGGGTCCTGGACCCCCAGCTCCATCCCAAGCTTTCTCAACACCACCAAGGTCTCCTGTGGCTCCTCCTGCTGTTACCTGCACGGGTGCTGGCCTGGGGACCGAGCGTGCCAGTGCCCCGGGTCAGGTTGCCCTGTGGGCACACGGAGGGAGGCAAACACGGGGGAGGGTGAAGGGCACAAACCCGCCACTGCCCCGGACTAAGCCCCGGTGCTCAGTGTCCCCCAGGTGAGCAGCAGAGCTTGGTGTTCCCCAAGCAGGGCCAGGGAGTCCCTCTTTACAGCAGCACCTTGCTCCCCCACGAGCTCCCTGCCCCTGAGAAAGCCCCTATTGTGGGGTTTGGCAGCCGAGCAGCGTTTGTGTTTCACTAGCCGAGCAGAACCACAGGGCTCAAACCCAGAGCCAAGGGCACAGACAAAAAAAAGATCACCTCGGGAAAAAGCAGAGAGTGCTGAGACAGTGTGGGTCTGGCAGACACCTCGGAGCTGGCAGCTCCTCAGTCACCACCGAGGACCTGGGATGCTCTAAAAGAGCCCTGGCTGCTTGTTGGTGTCACGGTGCCCCAAAGCATTGTCTCATGCCAGGCACAGGGGCTTGTGGGACCCTCAGTGTTCCTGCTGGGACCAGGTGGGCTTGGGAAGAGCTCACCCTGGGAGCTCTGTCTCCCATCCCACCCTCCTCACCTAAGCCTGAGGGGGTTGTGAAGACCCAAACTCGGCAAATCTCGTTTTGTTTCAGGTGACACCATCCCAAGAAGCAGCAGGAACCTCACCCCAAGGGACACAAGTCCCTGTTTAGCCCTGATGGCACCTGGAGGTGCAAGGAGCTGGGGATGGGATGCTCACAGAGGACAGTACCACGTTCACCACAGACTGGTGCCAAGAGGGCTGTGAGGAGCCCCTGGAGGGGGCCAGGGGGTGGTTGGTGGGCAGTGGGTGCCCGGGGAGGGTCGCGGCCGCAGCGTGGGTCTTACCTCGAGGGCGCGTGGGTGGCTCAGAAGCCACATGGGTCCCAGTGCAGGGTGGGGAGAGCCATTCCTGTGGCACTTGGCATGGTGTCCAGAGGGGGCATGGCCTGAAGCGGGGTGGCCCAGCAGCAGCAGGGAGGGCAGCCAGCAGCACCCTGCCCGGATCAACACCGGCCCCGCGGCCACAGGACAGACGGGCTGGCCCACATCGGCTCTCCGCACCGCGACGGGCACCGGGACAGGGATGAGGAAGGGGCACCCTGAGCAGCTCCGAGGGCACTGGAGGGATGGAGCCAGCCAGCAGCTGAGCCCAGTGATGTGAGAGGGAAGCCGGCAGCTGAGTTGAGGTGCTCAGTGAATGTCTCCTTTGCTCCTTTGCCCATTATATCTAATTCCTTCCTTATTTACCTGAACAAACAAGCTGGGTGCTTACCTCAGCTGGAGGTGTTTGAATAGCCCATGTCGGGGTTAACCCTTGGCGGGTGGGTTGAGGCACCAGGCTCAGATCCAAAAGGGCTCTGGGAGGGGAGTGGGGCAAATTTGGGCACCATTAACCCCTTCCTGCCCTCATCTGGAACACCCACCCAAGAGATGGAGACATCTCAAGGGGCTCCTCCTAGAGTCAGACCCTGAAGCACAGAGACCTGTTGGATGCAAGAGGTGCCATTGTTGGACACTGCAGCACATCGTTGCTCCCCCAGCACAGGCTGGGCCATTCTGGGAGCAGGAACACCCCTGACAGAGAGCACAGGAGCATCCCCTCTGCAAGCACTGCGGCCACAAGGGGCTTGCAATGGAGGCTGCAAAGGAGGATGCTCAGAGCCACCGGGGATAAAAGCAGCCCTTCAAACCAACCAAACCACCCCTCACACCAGGGACTCAGCACCAACACCTCCCCAGGGTCCTCAGCTGCTGCCCGTGGGCAGGATGAAGCACTGGGGGCACGGCAGAAACCTGCAGAGCTCCGGGCCCGGGTTGTCTCCGCCGGCATAAGCAGGAAAAAGCCGTTTTGAGCGAGACAAGACACCAAGCTGGTATTTATTGTTCTTTTTTTTTAGACCTGAAGAACGCAGGGCAGTTCAAGCAGCTCTCCCACGCACACAGTGCTGCCAAAACCAAACTGCCCCCTGCTCTAAATACCCACGTCAGAGAAAGCCCAGCCACAAACACCCACAGCACCCAGAGCGCAGCCCAGGTTGAACCCAACGTCACCGCGCGGCTGTCACGCTTGGGCTCTGCATCCCCAGCCCGGGGGAAATGCTGCTGCCACATCCAGCATCGCTCAGCCCCCTGACCCTGGCACGGCTGATAAACCAATCAATGCGGGAACTGTTTGCCAGGAGGAAAATAAAGCCACGTAGGAAGGCGACCCCTGAGTTACGGCTTCCCCGGCCCGCCCGGCGCGCTGGCAAAGGGCTTCTCCGCGCTATCGCCTGCGCCTGCAGTTTCTGCCTCCCTTTTCAAATGCCTCAATGTTATCTTATCGGTGGGAAAAACGTTCCCCCCGGATCAGGGCTCCTGTTGTCTAAGGCTCCCCTGTTTTGGTAAACACAGCCCTGTCTGGAACAGGTAGCAGTGGGTTGGGGAGACCCGGGCTGGGAGGACATGGGGGTGAACGGGCGCCTTGGGGAAGCTGCCAGCCCCTGGCTGGGTTTTGCCGTAGGGTGGGTACACGGCATGGGGATGCAGCACGGTCAGGAAGAGGGTCCTGGCCACCCAGTGCCCCTCCCAGTGCTGCCAGCTTTCAGTAGCCACGCCAGAGCCCCCGACACCACCCAAAGCATCTTCCTCTCTGCTTCGGGCAAAGCACCACAGGCATGACCCAGCACTGCTGCCCTGCAGCACTAGCAGGCCTGATCCTACACCTTTCAAAGCCTGTTGCAAAGCTCCAGAGAGCTGCAGGAGGTTGGTCTGTCAGGGTCTGGTCCCGCCAGCTCACTCTTGCCTGGGTTCGACCCACTATGCCAAGTCTCAGCCAGAGCTGCTGCAGGAATTAGGGAGCAGTGTACACCATGCCAGAGGCTCTGCTCAGCTCAGGGGCAGGTACACAGCACCCAAACCTGTTCCTGTGTCCCACTCCAGCATCTCCATCAGGGAAGCAGGCAGGACCATCCCCATAGGGGAACTAGGGGCAGGAGCATCTCAGCACAGCCCCAGAGCTAAGGCCGTAGCCTTCCAAACACAGATACTTTCATCATAGCACAGAAATCCAGGCACCTCAATTGTGGAAACCTCAGATACAGAATGAAGTCACATTTAACTAGAGCCACAGACACAACCAAGGCTGGAAAATCGCTGTGGTCACCCCGCACTTTCCTGCAGCAGCTCTGTGCTGCTGCCCTGTTCTCAGCTGCCAGCTCAGGGGGAAGTTTGCTGAGCAGGTTAGGTTTTGCAGGGGTTGTGCAAGCTCGACTTGCACCTCCTCACTCTGACAGTACCTGCAGGGCTCCCTCCTTTACGAGGTTTAACTACTACTTGTGACCAGAGCAAACAACAAAACAGTGCGCCCAAGGAGCTGGGAACAAAGCAGAGGTGACACAACTGGGTGAGAGGAGGGTGTCACCAGGCAGAGATGTGCTGGCAGTGCCCAGCGCTGGGTATCTGCTCCAGAGCATCCCGTGCTCAGGCCACCCCTGTCTGTCTGGGAACCTGTCACTCCACTCGAATCAGGGTCTGAAAGCTCCTACCCCGCTCCTCTTATCAGTCGTGCTGGCCATTTTGATAAGCATTAAAGGAGAAAAACATTTGCTTTGCTGTGCTCGGAGGACCTGGGCAGCACAACACAGACGTGCCAAGCAGGGCCCTAAACTGAACAGGCTGCTGCTGTCCCCAGAGCTACTCTGGCACCCCTGGCCCCGCCGCGCTCCCGCTGCCGCCTTTCGCAATCGCCTGGGCACAGCTCTGCACACACGGAAACCAGGAAAAGGAGAGTTGCAACACCCCGGGAACAACAAAAGAGGGGAAATAAAGTCTGGGTTTTCTGCCCTGTGTGCACAGTTTTTGGTGCTTTTTCCTTGTCCTCCCTGTCAACCCATCAGCTCCAATTCCGGTGCCTTTTGCCGTGGCTGAAATTTCAGCGCTTGGGAACGTGGCCGGAGGGGAGGGATGGAGAAACGACTCATGAATCAGCCTGGAAGAATCTCTCAGCCCACCTGCCTGCAGGTAATCTCTGGCTCCATGACAAGAATAATAGATAAGTAGCCATATAATATATAATAAAACTATTGAAAGTGCTTGATGTCATCGAAAAAACCACAGAGGCTGTGGGACCCAACCTGTCCCCAGGCTGCTGGTGGCTTCTGGTCCCCACAGTGGGTGACCTCTGCTTTGTCTCCTGCTCAGCAACTGAGGACAGTGGTGGTCTCTGCTCAAAGCCAACCCACAAGCTTGGGTCCCTCTGAGAGGCCTCATCCTGCATCCCATGTTTGTGCCCCTGTGAGGCTCAGGGGGAGGTGAATCCCCCCTTGAAGGCTATAGGATGGGCTCTCTCAGGCTTTTCTGCAATGCAAGGAGACTGGGAATGGTTGAAATGGCTTTAACACATCCCCCAGCTCAGTCCTGCTCAGTCCTGAACCCATGGGAGCCACATCTGCAGCACTCAGCACCTCATCCCACGCCTGCCCCAGACTTGATGGGTAATTTGTCCTGAAACACATCACAGCTCCAGGCCAGGGACAAGGAGGAATGCTTCCAGATTGCCACTAGCACAAGCATCCTTTGGGCTTCCACCTCCCCAGCACCACTGTCCCATCTTGGTACCTTCGGGGGCTCTGGGAACAGGGGGATGCTCCCAGTGCTGGGCTGAGACCAAGGCAGGAACCAGCCTGCAGATGAACCAGCAACTATCAGGAGAGCAACAGGACGTAGGAATTGCTGCTGAGGGTGAAGGGCAGCCCAGGACCCTGGGGCTGAAGCCACCAGTGCAGGAGGAAGGTCCCAATGAGAGCTGGTGGCTGCTCACTCCCCTCCTGCTGCCTGTAATCTTAATTGCTCTTCCCTGGCTGTTTGCCAGCAGTGATTCCTTTTCTCCTGCTCTGCACAGAGTCTATCAGCCTCGCTCCATGTGTTGCAGGCTAATGTATGTGTGGAAGGTCAGAGCCTCCAGTGCTCCCTGCAGTCCTAGAAGAGCCTCAACGGCAGGAGCAGAGCAGGGGGGAGTGAGCAGCAGGCCTGGAACCATCAGATCTCTGGCATGTCTCACCTACTGCCTGTGAGCTCCTCTTTTTCCCCCAAAAGGGCAGCAGGACTGTCAGAAGGTGGGAACACCAGCCCCATTTTCCAACCCAGCTCCATCTGCTTTGCAGTCCTGACTCAGTGCCCACCCTCAGAGAGGCCCCTGTGCTTCTGCACAGCTCACCGGTCAAACGGCGTGTCCTGCTCTCCAAGAAGATGCTCTGGGCAGGCTGGTATTTGCAGATGAGATTTGGAGATTCCCTGGTGAGAGGTGCCAGTGCAGGACAGTATCCTCTGGTCATGGCTCCTGCAGCCAGAGTGTCTGCATGTGGTGCCCATGCCATCAAACTGGAGCAAACAGCAGGAAGCACAAGGTTGGCATCCAGCTGGTATGAACAGGCACCACCACGGGGAAAGGGAGTGAGGCACCTGCTGGGACTGGGTGCTCCTGGTGACCCTAAACCGGGCATCAGACAAGGTTCCCACTACCCTTGGAGGGGACCTGGGAGGGAAAAAGGGCTTTCTAGCAGAGCTGCAACCCCAAAGTTAACCAAAGGATCAGAGAATGCAGAGCAGTAACTCCCCGATGCACATGGAGAAGCCAGAACGTGGCTTTTATCTGTGCAATGACCTTACAGATCTATCAGGGAGCATTTCCAGAGCTCTTGAGCCACTCAGATCACTCCAGAAGCAGAGCCCAACTGAATTCCCTCAAACTCCTCCTTCCCCCCAGTCAAATACACCCATTTTCCAAGAATCCCTGAGGCCAAGCAGGGCCACTCCTCTTTATTACCTGCCCAGGCCTCCCATCTCCCAGCTGTTGCCATAAATCCTGTTTACTGGAACGTGTGGGTGCTGGAGGCAAATGGCTACGGGCACAGCTGCTGGTACCTGCCTGCAGGGCCCACCTTGCTAAAGAGCCAGGGCTCCCAGAGCTCCCAGCAGTGGCCAAGAGACCCTAGAAAAAGGGAAAAAGAAAGAAAACCAAACAAACCAAAACAGAGTTAGTGGCACCACAACCCAGACGGTGGCACCAGCATTTCAATACAGCCCTTGAGCGTGTGAACAGGAGGAGCTGGAGAACCCAGCATGCAGGGGAGGACACAGGAGGTCCCAGAGCCAACCCTTGGCTGGGCACAGAGGTGTCTGTGCTCACCTGGCTCTGTGCAAAGGCTTCTTCACAGAGGCAGAGGTGCCAAGGCTTGGCTCTGGGGTGCCGCAGTCCTGCTTCTTCAGTCTGGTTGTGCCTGGGTGGCTGGTGACAAACCAGGGGGGAATGAAGACCCCAGGGTGATGCCAGCACAGTCCTGGCCTCCCACCCTGAGCCTAGCCTCTGGACCACCAGCTCCCCACCCAAACACACCACCCTGTCTGCTCCCAAGCACCCTTCCCACCCTGCTGCCTTCCCCCTGCCCACCTCACTAGTGCCCCACTTCCCCCAGCACCCCATGGGGATGTTTGTCCCATGCCAGGCTCGGTGCTGCCAGTGCCAACCTTGGGTGACGCAGGCGGGAAGTTGCAGGGTGCTGGGAGCACTGGGATCCACTGGTGTGTTTGCTGTTCCATGCTCAAAGCCCTGCTCTTTTCTTCCTCTGGTGGCATTAAACTCCTGCTTTTGTCTTTCGGGATTAAAAGCCTGGAAATGGCTGCAGGTTGCCCAGCGGTGCCAGGAAGAGAGGGCTCGGGGTGGAGTGGGTGTGCCCAGCTCCGTGGCAGGATGGGGAAAGGTCACAGCCTCCCCCTGCGCCCCATTTGGGGTGCAAAGGGAAGGAAGCCAGCACACGGGAACAGCTCCAGGCCTGGGCTCTCCACACACCAGCCCCACAGTGCCCACCTTAGCATGCAAACCCCAGCTGCCATCCAGGATGGAATCCCCCCTAGAGGGACCCACGCAAGCACTGCCCCCCGTTCCCTCGGCGCCCCCCGGTGCAGCCGGGCCGTGGCACCAAGGGGCAGCACCCCCTCCCTGTGCCCAGGGCCGTTTGGTGGTGGCAGTTCCCAGGCACACACAGGCAGCCAGGTGAGACGGGCAGGGCCTGGTGCCAGCAGACGGGATGTTGTCTTTTCACACAGCCCCGGTGCGGGGCCGGCAGCAGCAGAACCCGCAGTGGCTTTGTTTCCCACACTGGCTGCCATTAAGAAATGCAAATTCATTCTTCTGCTGCTTGCTGCTGTTTCTTCCCGCATGCAAAACGATCCCCGGGCAGAACGGCCTCGAGGAGCCCCTGGCCTGGGAGAGCGTGGGAGCTGCTGGGCAGGGAAACACCTCCAAGCAGCTCCAATGGTCTCGAAGCCGAGGAGGGCCAGGGCAGCTTGCAATGCCCTGGAGAGCAGGAGAGGCTCTTGGCTGCGGTTTCTGCTTTGGCCCTGCACTCCCCATCCCAGGAGAGCCTGCAGAAAGTGTCTGTCCCAGCAAGGGGATCCCTAAAAGTAACCCTAAAGCCCTTAACTCAGCCTCAGCTCAGCTGAAAGCAGGAGATGGCAGAACGGAGAGGGAAGACAGGCGGGTTCAGCAGGGACCAGAACGACTCCTGTCCTGTCACTCTTGGGCAGCTCTTGCCCTTTGGGATCAGAAACCCCAGTCCTGATGAGCTGGATTTGCAGCTCCCAAGGGAGCAAAGTGGGGAGAATCCTCTCTATACCCCCATGCACAAAGGGCAGGGAACCCAGGAGGGATGAGGCTTCTCCACCTGCTGCAGCATCACTCAGTGCCGTGGGGCTGGGGTGAAGGCACCACACTCCTGATCCCTCACTGGAAACAGGGAGAAACCTGTGGAGCTGAAGGGAGGCTGGGGATGAAGAGGGAGGGAGGCTGGGGATGAAGAGGGAGGGAGGCTGGGGATGAAGAGGGAGGGAGGCTGGGCTGTGGCAGAGCAAGCTGTGACTCAGGGGTGAGTCACTCAGCTCCAAAGGAAACTGTTCCCAGGGAGCATTGCCCAGGTCAGGCAGCCCTGTGGGGCTCGGGCAGGCAAAAAGTGGTGTAGAGTGGGGCAGCTCATCATCATCCTCAGCCTCAGCAGCCTCTCTGACACCACGAGGAGCTTCAGTTCCCAGAGCCTGGCTTGGGAACAACTGAACTGTCACTGACACTGGGAAACGGGCAGGGGAGACCCAGAGCTCCTGGCAGATCCCAGCCACCCCAGAGCCCCTCGTGGATGGGCAGCACTCCCTGGGGGCATCCCTGGATTCACAGCATGGAGATAAAGCAGAAAGTGATTAATGCAGGACATGACCCAAAATGGCTCCACTTTTCCCTTGAAGGGCTTTCCCAGCCTGACTCACCCCAGCCCAGCGCTGGCTTCGGGCACTGGCAGAGCGAGGACGTCGCTTCTCTCCTCAGCAGTGGATTTTGAGGGCAGCAAAATGTTTGTTCTGTCAACACGTGCCTAATCCCCAGCAAAAAGCTGATGAAAAAAGCCATGGGGGGGAAGGATGGGAATAAGCTGCCCTTTGAAACAAAGCCCCAGTGGTGACAGCCATGTCCCCAAAGGGAGGGATGGCATCTCCCAGGTTGTAGGAGGGGAACAGGGATCCCCAGCAGGTACCCTGCAGCCCCAGCACCCACAGTGGGGCAGGGCAGGGCAGCAGGTCTCCCTGTCAGAGCTCTCCAGCCACAGCCTGGCCCTTCCACCACACCAGGCACCTTCTTTGACCCCAGTGGGACCTTGAGCATCACCCAGGAGCTGCAAGAAACATGTCCTTGCTCTGAAGTGATGGCCTGACCTGGGCAAGTCTCCTCTTTTCTCCCTTGAACTGAACCAGTGGGCACAGGCAGCACCCACACAGCACCCACACAGCACCCACCCTGCCACGCAGCCTGGGACAGCCCTGTCCCGTGTCCTCACTCACCCAGCACTTGGCTGTGACACCACAGGCCTGTCAGGAGCAGGTTCACCCGAGGACTGGCATTTCCAGGTGACCCATAAGCCCCCTTGTTCCTGGTGGGATGGAACACGAGTTCACCATGGTGAGGTTTCCAGGGTGGCTGGAGCTGAGCAAGCAGCTTCTCCTCGCTGCCCACCCCAGCCCAGCCTGGCCACGAGACCCAGTCCCTGCAGGGATTCTCTGCCAGCACTTAGTGGCATCAGCCCCACACCCTTCACCCGCTAAAAATAAAGGTACATTTAGCAGTTTCCATTTGTTTGCTCTTTAAATAATTGTTTCCTTATCACTATTTATTTAGATCCCTTTAAAATTCTGGCAAACCTGCTTCTCAGGCACCATCACCTGCTTCCTCCCAGCCTGCTCCCCAGGCAAGAGCTGCCAGGCTCTGCCCAGAAGGGTGCCCTGCTCAGGAGCAAGGAGCTCCAGTTTCCCCTCTCCTTCCTGACACAGACACACTGGGATGCTCCACTGCTCTGGGAGCTCGTTCTCCTCTCCCCATCCCACCACAGCAGCCACAGGTGCTCGGGGGCTGCTGCTAAGCCCTGCCAGGTGTGGGGGGATGGCAGCGAGGGCATTGGGAAGGAAAAGGACATTTAACATTCAGTGTCCACGGTGGAGAGGACTTGGAGACACCACCCAAGGCCTTTGGTGGGACTGGAAGGAGCAAGGACGTGGCCAGTGCTGCCCAAACCCCCTTTTCCACCTGAGCTGGGGGTGGGTGAAGTGAGGTGCCCAGCACCCCTCTGTGCAAAGCCCAGCACTGCTCTCCACTAACAGCCCCAAGCAGAGCAGCACCCAGAGCTGCTGGAGGGGAAAGTGGGGTGGGTGCAAGTGTCCCATGGCCTGGGGATGTCCCCACAGCCTCGCTGAGGACAGAGACCCTCTCTGCTCTCCAACTCGGTTGTCTCTGTCCACAGGCATCTCTTCCACCTACAAGAGGGGTTCAGTGTCCTGCTGGGGTGAAAGGGGACCATCCCCAGCACCCCATCCAACATCAGCCTGGGGTTCTGAGCTTCACTGCCCCGGCTGACGTCACTGCCCAGCCTGCAGCTGTCAGAATTAATTGAGGAAGCCCAGCCAGGTAAACACTGAGTGAGGGAAATCGGGGCAGATTAGATAACAAGGATTGTGAGGTTCTTGCTGTGTTTTCCCCCTGGACAGCAAGACCCTGCAGAGCCTGGGCTGCTCCTCAGCAGCAGTGCACAGAGCTCAGCCCAGGACAGGCTGAAATCACCCTCCTTTGGATGGCTTTTCTAAAACAAGAGCCTGGCTCACCAAAGACCCCACAGAGCAGCACTTGGCTCCAGGTCACGTTACTCAGACTCCTTTGGTCCCCAGCACCACATCACTCTCCAAACACGAGCCCAGCTTCCTCACCACCACTGACCAGCCATCCCTGTCTTCAGGGCATCTCGGCCCTGGGGAGGTCCTGCCTTGACCATCCCCTCCTCTCTCAGCAGCATCACCCAGCTGCACAGCAGTGGTGCCAGGCTAGGTGACAGTGCCACGCCACTGACCAGTGGGACCAGCAGGGACCACTCAACTTATTCACCCAGAAATGTGCAACCTCCTCCCCAGCCTGGCACCATCTCAGGGCAGGACAGCAGCTCTGGAAGCACCTGGGGCCATGGCTCAGCTGGCTGACCCCTGGCACCAGCAGATCCCCAAACCTGGGAAGGCCACGACCAGCAGCTCTGGAGGGTTTTGCAAACGAGGAACAACCTCAGCTCCCTCTGCTGGCACCTGCTTCAGGCCAGGCCCTTCCCCAGCAAACCCTGCTTATAAGTAACATTTCCAAGCACCTTCCCACAGGTCTCCCTGCCCACAGGACCTGGTGCCACTTGCTCAGTCTGAGAGATGCTCCCCAGCTCCTGCCACATGCTGTGACCAAGCACCAGCAGCCTGGCAAGCAGGACACACAACCTGCCTGCCCAGCCTGCCCAGCCTATTCGTGTGAGGAAAGTGCTTGGCAAGGGTCATCTGAGGCATCAGGGAGGAGCCAGTCCCGGGAGAAAAGACAAGTTATGCATGAGCTCCTTCCAGTATGAAAACACAGAATCATTTTGTTTGAAAGAGACCTTTTGGATCACTGAGTCCAACCAAGCACTGCCAAGGGGAAACCCCTCCAGGGGTCACGGGGATCCACCCCTGCCCTGGGCAGCCTGGGACAGCCCTGCAGGGGAAGAAATTGTTCCTCAGCTCCAACCTCAACCTCCCCTGGGGCAGCTTGAGGCCGGGTCCTCTTGTCCTGTTGCTTGTCCCTTGGGAGCAGAGCCCGACCCCCCCCTGGCTCCACGTTCCTGTCAGGAGCTGTCAGAGCCAGAAGGTCTCCCCTGAGCCTCCTCCTCTCCAGGCTCCACAAGCCCAGCTCCCTCAGCTGCTCCTGGTAAGTCCATCAGGACACCCCCACCACTGAGGACTCAGGACCTTCTGCCTCAGCCTCTCAAACCTACAGAACACACAGTGAGCACCAACCTACCTGGGAACAACACAGCCCAACCTCCCAGCTGGGCACCTTCCACCAGCCAGAGCATAGAGCATCCCCAGCCACCCCCCTGCCAGCAGCACCTTCTCTGCCTGTGCTGCAGAGGGGAAAGCTCACGGGCACAGCACCGAGCCCTGACCCACCCAACACAGCCACGCTCCAGAGCAGCAGCTGGGAAGCAGGAGCCTTGTTTTGAAGTCAATAAAGGGAGATAGCTGTGGAGACAGGGCAGCTCTGCACGACATCCTCTGTGGCCTTCCCCACCCAGGCACCTGCTCTCCTCCCAAATTCAGGGTTTGCTTGGAGTTTATGGACACCTTTAAGAGTGTTTTCAACAGCTGCCTGCAAGAGATGGGGGTTCTGGAGAGTTTACTGGACTTCAGAAGGTGTCTTATCACAGCTCTCCCAGGACACTGCACACACCTTAAGCCGTGCTGGGAGTCAGCCAAGCAAGTGAGCAGCAAGTGGGAAAGCTCTTGAGAAGGTTTTTATCCTTGTTTGTAGAGATTCTTAATGAATTCCCACAAGCAGCCAATCTAGCACAGCCCAGAGCTGAAGAGGTGGCACTTGACTGCTGGGAAACACGTAATTAAAAGAATAAAAATCAAAATCACAGCACTTGGTGAAGGAGAATAATTACACCTTATCTCCAGCCTCAGGTGTGCTCAAATGCCCTTAGCTTGAAGGGCTACACACCAGAGCTGGGAGAAGAGCCCAGGCAGCCCGTGAGAGCCTCTGGGAAGTTGGTTGTGCAGCAGTTTTGATGCAGGTTTTCAAACATAAAGCCCTGACCAGCTGGGGCCAGGACTGCCACCTCTGGGGAGCTCGTGAGGGTAAGAGCTGAGCAGTGAGGCTCTTCCTCTGCCCAGAGGACGCCCCCCAGCTCAGTCCCAGCACTGTCACCACAGCAGAAAATGGAGCTGTCAGCACAGGTGAGCTTCCCATCACTGCTGGGGGAGACACAGGACTTGCTGCTTCATCCCAGTAGAGAAGCAGAGCAAGGTCTTGGCCAGCAGATTTACTGTCCCCACTGCACTGTAACAGGCAGAGTCCCATCCTCCTGCTACTGCAGCATCACTTCAGGGACCAAAAAAAGCCACTTAAAATCAGAAATATCTTTTATCTTTCCCTAAAAAAGCCCCTAACAAACCCCCCAAAAAGCAGTAAAGAAAACTAAGCAGAAAAACCAAACTCAAGTAGTTAGAAGTGACCATGGCCACTCTGTCCTGCCTTGCCACCCTGCACCACACCCGGGGGAGCTGGGATCATCTCCCTTACAGCAGTGCCTGCTCAGGAGATAAAGCAGAAGGTGTGATGATGGTATTGTCCTGTCCTGGCCAACTTCTGACAGGTTGCAACCCTAAAGACAAACAGTTTCTTTCAAGCAAATAACTAATAAATGAAAAAGCTGTGCAGGGAGGAGGGGAGGCAGTCCCAGCCTACCCAAACAGGTCGCTCTTCCAGCCCGGAGCTGAAGGGAGTTCTCTGCGAGCACAGAGCAAACAGCCGTAGGCAGGGGCAGCAGGATGTCTGCTCCCAGTCCAGCTCAAACAGCACAGGAAAGCTCCAGGCATTTATTCAAATGGTGAAAAGAAACCCTGTGCTCACACACCTCACAGGGATTAGTGACAAGTCCCGGGTAAGCAGAGCCCTGGCTGCAGCAGAGCTGCTCTTGGTGTGGTTTGTATAGGCAAATGCCTGGGTGGGTGCTGCAGTGGGGAGCCTTGCTCAGGAAACACAACCAGAGATGAGTGTGCAAAGCAGAGACCTTCTCCTGTCTCCTCCCTGATACACAGAACATTTCCTTAATCAGAGAAGAAAAAAAACTGCAAAACACAAACTTCCCTCACCTGCAATTCCTGTCCTGCCTCACCGGGATGCAGGGACAGCAGGTCCAGCAAAACTCAGACTTCCCTCACCTGCAATTCCTGTCCTGCCTCACCGGGATGCAGGGCCAGCAGGTCTGCCCTGCTGCTGCTTGGCTGAGGCATCTCCACTCGGTGCCAGTGCCAGGCTGTCAGTAACCACCACGGGCACCCAAGGAGGTTGTGGCTGCCTCGTGCCCGTGCTCCCGGTACCAAGATCACTCCAAACCCTTCCCCCTCCTCTGAACCACCTCCCTCCTGCTTCAGGCTGGAAGCTGTTGTTTTGCAGTTTCCTGCACCCCTGCCACCCCACAGCAGCACCCAGCCTGAGCTGGCCCCTCGGAGCAGCTCCCTGGCCAAACAGGGACGTCACCCACCGACCCCGGGGAGCTGGGCACAGCCACAGGCAGCACTGGGCTCTGCTGGGAATCCCCCTCCTGCCATGAGCCCATCCCAGCTCCACAGGCTCTCCTCAGAGAAGTCCACGTGGGCCTCTCTCCAATCCCAGCACCCAGAAGCCTGGACTGGGAAGGCGTTTGCTAAGCCCAGTTCGCACTGGTTTGGCTTTACGGTGCTCTGGGATAAGGAGAGGCTGGAGCTGGGTTTGGGGATGCTCTGGAAACAAGGCAGGTAACTGAACTGTGAGATCACACATTCACAGTTTGCAGCTTCAATAAAACTCTCAACAGCTTACAGAACTTTTTTTTTTTTTTTTCTGTGTTAATTTAATCATACAAATATTCATTTATACATTAAGGAAAAAAGCTTCCTTTATTTTTACCCCAAATGTGCTATACCATAGGACTTCTCCCAGACTCCACAAGGCAACACACCATCCTGTTCTACACATGCACTCCCCCCGGAGAGATAGACAGGCTGCACAACCACCCACACACTCACACACGAGAAAAAGAAATGTGAACACACAACAGAAACCCAGACACGGGACAGCGTGCATTTCCCAGCCCCCCAACCCCCAGCCAGCTCCCTCGGGGGGGGTCAGAGTCCCCCAGCAGTGGGCACAGGCTGCAGCTCTCCCCGGGGTGCTGCCAGTGCTGAGGCAGCCCCAGGGGTACCAGACTCCAGCCTGCCTGGGCAGTGCCAGTGGTGACGGGACAGGCCCCAGGTCTAAGCAGACAGGATCTGTTCAGAGCCCAGCAGAGATGTTCTGGGTCAGCTTTTCTCTTCTGGAGGGTGGGGAGTTAGGAAGATCTCTCTTTCCCCCTCCTCAGGGCTTGAAGACACTTGGGTGCCCCTCAGACTGGGGCCAGCTGCAGCCTCTGCCACTGCACCCTCACAGCAGCACCAGCCCCTGCCCACTCTGCACTGCCACTGGCTCCACAGCCCCAGCCCAGCAGGGATTCCCTCCCCTCTCTGCTCCACCAGCAGAGCCCACACAGCCCAGGCTCCCCCAGACACTGCACTCCCAAGAACCAGGTGATGTTTCCTCTACCTGAGTGCACCAGCCCTGCAGAAACCAACTCAGTGCCCTGGAGGCACCTGGCCAGGGCTCTGCTGATACATCTCAAATCCCCCAGTTTACAGGCTGCAAACCTGACAGCCAGAGCACTCTGCAGGCTGGCTGCACCCCCCAGCTCCAAGGAACCAGAGGAGATGAACCCACTTCTGGCCACAGAGAAACAGTTTTTAACTCAAGGAAAAACCCAGAGGCAGAGCAACCACCAATCCCAACATTCTTCACAGGGTCACAACCCCAGAGCACCCAGTGCTCTGTGCACAATCACTCCAGCTCACACTCAGCTCCCTGGGCATGTCAGCAGCAAGAGGCTGGCAGTTCAAGCATCCCTTGGATCTGTCCCTGCCTTTCTGCACACCCAAGTGATCTCGTCACAAGGACACCAGGGACTGAGAAGAGTCCAGAGGAGGGAGCTCAAGCCTGTGCAGAACAAGCATGCCTGCTGAGGGGGAAAGCACACGACTGCTTGGGGTGCATGCATGTTGGGTGCCTTTTTTCTCCTCCAAGAAAAGGAGAATTGAGCCTTAGGAGCAGCACAGGAGCAGGGACGTGCAGCTGGTACACGTGGGAGGAGCAGAAGCCAGAGTTGGGGCAGCCAAGCTCAGGGGGCTCTGGCACAAGGCAAAGAACATTCAGGCTGATCTCACTGCCCAGCCCTGCACTGCACAGCTGCTGTGGGGCCACCCAGACAACCAGCAGCCTCCGGGGGTCAGAAGCCTTGGGAAGGGAAGGGGCAAGAGCTGTGATGGTCTGGTAGAAGGCTGTGACTTCTGAGCTTGTGGCACAAGCCACCTGCTTGGAAAGGAGGGAGCAAGGCCAGAGCCCACCTGCCCACACTCCACTAGAGACCCAAGTCACTCCTGAGACCAGTGCTACAGGAGAGAGCTGCCCAAGGCAAAATGATGTTACAGGGCAAGAACCACCTTGCACAAGTTCACTCTGGATCCTGCCACTCAGCCAGCTCTAGAAAGCTGCCAAGGCAGACCCAGGCACTCACCAAGCAACCAGCAGGCCAAACCCTGCAGTGCCAAACCCTGCAGTGCCAAACCCTGCTGTGCCTCTTTTCTGCTGGCAATTTCTCACACTTGCTTCTCCCAGAAAACAGATTCTTGAAGGGAGACTTCAGAAAACAGTGGCTTTTAACAACTGAACCTCTGAAACACAAACAAAAGTCTACCAGCCAGTTCTGCTGGACACAGGCAATTCTCACTGCCCTCCACAAGATCCATCCATATGCACTAAGATCAGAGTTCTTTGTAGCTACAGTGAAAATAATTTCCCCCCATTAAAAACCAACCAAGAAAAGACAACTAGCCAGCAGCAGAGTGAAGCCACACAGCAGCAGAGCAAAGCCACACAGCAGCTCCTTGCATCAGCTGCTCCAGCAGAGAAAGAGTCTTCACTGGCAGGTTCTGGAAGGTAGTGGGAGCTGCACACTGCTGTATCTTTGGCAGATACTGTCCCAGTCACAATTCCAAGGTGGGGTCCCCTCATTCAGCTCCCCTCCAGCAGGGGCTGTGGTGACAGCACTCTGGAGAAACCCACCAGACACTTGAGGCCACTCCCTCCCCTCACACTGGGCTTCCCAATCCAGAACTGGAGGAAAAGACACTGGGGAACAGCAGAGCATCTTTAGAGGTGATTCCTGCTCTGAGTCCAAGCCCTGGAGAGCCCACAGAGCAGGGAAGAGCATCAGCAAAGCCACAGAGCCAGGACAGCAAAGTGAAGGAGCAGCTCCAGCTGATGGCACCAACACTTGCTCTGCACTCCAAACACAGGGAGCCTGGAAGCTGGCACTGCACCACGGGAGAAAACATCTAAGAGAGGGATGGAGATTCAAAATGAAAAGGACCTGACTGCTGCAAAGCTCTGCAGCTGCCACCAAGTGAGTCACAGCTGCAGAGTCTCCTCTTGGCACACGCTGACACTTGGCTGCTCTAGGCACAGCTACTGAGCATCAAGGGCTACAAAAGGGTAGTGGAGATGCTAACCACTTGGGACAGCCCTGGAGCTGTCACCAGACCTGCCTCTCACTAGCACAGGGGTGTACTGGTGAGCACCTCACAGGAGGGGAGGGGAAGGGAGCCCTCCCTGCCCCCCTAGACATCCCAGAGTCCTCTCCAGCTGTGGTCTCCAGCACGGTGCCAGGGCCATGCAGGACCACTAACAGCAACACCCAAACCAAAAGGGAGGAGAGGAAAAGGAAAGGAAAAAAAAGAGAAAGAAAAGAGGAAAGAAATAACAAAGATTAAAAAGGTGGTAACTAAAACCAGCAGATATTAAAAATGCAGTGCTGGGTGCAGCCCCAACCTGTCATTAAAAAACATCTGACAAAAAAGAACTCACTGCACAAACCCCAGGAGATGCTGAGCAATTTCCCAGTCAGTAGCAAGCAAAACACAACAGTTCCATAAAAATGCACGCTGTCCCTTATTGGAAAAAAAAAAAATAAATCAACAAGAAACAAACAGAAATTAAACATTTGCTCAATCTACAACCGCTCTGTAGGCAAAATATCTTCTTCTTTTTAAAGATGGCTTTTTCATTTTCATTTTTTTAAACTTCTTTTTAAGCTACCTAATTATAAGTGACAACAATTTCTAAAAAAAAAAAAGAAAAAAACCAAAGAAAAAAAAACCCCATGGTGTTGGTATATTTCCTCTCTCATAGCATTTAACACCACTCCTGAACTCCAACATTCACACATGCATACTTAGATTTTGAATTTTCCTCTGGAAACAGCTAGTCTTAAGTTACTGGGCTTTTGTTTTCTCTTCTTTATCCACAACACGGAGGCAGAGAAGGGGGGTCCACGCTGGCTGTGTCTGCCACATGAATCCCCCTCCCTCCCCCAAGTCAGTGCTCTGTTCTCCTCGGCGATACCCGTTTGTGTGTGTGTTTTAAGACTGTCCGAAGGGGTAGGGGCCGTGGAAACCCTGAAAGAGAGTTAAGACATCATGAATTCAACAGAAATGGCTCAGGGCACACCAGCCCACCCTCAGACCCACAGCCTGCCCCCACACCCTGCAGAGCTGGCAGCTGCCTCCCCGGGCACCGCTTACCTGTCAGCAGCTGCCCAAGGGGTGCTGGGCCACCAAGGAACCTGCATTTGCTAGGCCAGAACAAACCCTAGGGAGACAGCTGCAGCCTCACCAGCCTAGCCTAAAGAGCAGACTGATAAGTAAGAGGCTGTAACTGGGGGAGCAGTATTTAAGACAAAAAAAAAAGAATAACTCCCCCCCCAACCAAACACAACGGCAACAAAACAAAAACCAATCACACACGCAGCACAAAACTACACAAAGAAACAAAAACCCCCAAACAGACAAAACCCCCAGCAACAAAAACCTGATTAAAAATAAAAATCAAGATTTGGAAATCCACACTCTCACAACTGCCACTTTTGCTGTCTCAGAATAACAACAAGCACTTTCCTCGAGTGAAAACCAACCACAGTTTTGCCTGGATAAAGAAATGAACAAAACCAAATGGCACAGGGCTGGCATGGGGCTGGCACAGGGCTGGCATGGGGCTGGCACAGGGCTGGCATGGGGCTGGCATGGGGCTGGCACAGGAGAGCAGCTCATCCCACTGCACTGAGCTGGAAGATCTCCATGCCAATGCTTTTTGTGCCCAGTTTGCACAAAGCCACCCTCAGTCTTTTCTGACTTTTGCCCATGAAAGGGCCAAGCCCAGACTCAGTTTCCTGCACGTTCTGCAGCTCTGGGGTGGCCTCAGAGCCACGATGTAACTGGACTTTAATGGGACCTGTGTAACCCAACTCTCCACTGCAGCAGCAAAGCCCAGCTGCAAACACCCCGGGGTCAAGGCTCTGTGGGTGTCTAGATAGGGAGGAGCCACAAGAAGGTCTAAAAGTCACTACAGCTGCAGAAAAAAAGTTAATTCTTTAGGATGTATCAGGTGGTGAAAGACAAGAGAACAGGAAAATGAAGCATCCTCAGCAGCTCTCAGAATCCCACCCGGAGAGGATGAGGAGGCAGCTGAACAGGACCCTTGAGAACTGTGTGGGAAGCATGGAAACTGGAAAGTGTTCTCAGACAGAACTACGTGTGAGCCATGGAGAACAGACAGGTTTCTACCCCAGGAGTCCACTGAGCTCCTGCTCTGCACAACAGCCACAGACCCCAGCACAGCAGCTCACCTCAGACACCAAAACCAACAGGCACAGACCCCAGCACAGCAGCTCACCTCAGACACCAACAGCCACAGACCCCAGCACAGCAGCTCACCTCAGACACCAACAGGCACAGACCCCAGCACAGCAGCTCACTTCAAACACCAAAACCAAGACACTCAGATACCCAGCACTTGAGAAAAATGCCATCACCACGACAGGGCAGAGCTGAAGGGAACACTGAAGTACCGTGGAGTGAAGCACAGACCCCACCAAAGGCCCCAGAAGGAGAACAGTAAAGAAGATCCCCAGGAGTTAATCTCCTGCACTTGCTGCTCTCCAGAAGAAACCCAGGATGTGCTGCCAACCTGCACAGACACGTTTGCCAGAAGCTGCCTCACCTTGGAGCTCCCTGACACAGGGGCTCTGGCTGCAGAGCTGCCTGGGGAGCAGCCACAGAATGATTTACAGCTGCCTCCCCTCTGCTGGGGACAGCCCAGCCCAGCCAGCTCACAGCCTAACAGGAAAACCCCTCTTGATTTAATCTGTGTAAGACACCATCTACAGCACCCCACCACACAGCAGAATTAGCAGCATTAACCAGGGCACAGTGGAGGGGCTTCAGCTCAAGCTGGAGATGAGATCAGTTATTAGTCTCTGTATGCAGAGAGCCCCTGTGAGGAAACTATTAACCTGTTTTCAGGGAAGCATCCTGGATCCTCAGATACTGTTTTCTGTACCATCTAATTTAAAGCTACACAATTATGCTAATCATGTGGTAATTAAAACCAGGATTCAGCTCACCTCTAGAGTGTCAAGATTACCAAGTGAACAGGCTTAGCATTGCCTGCTGCCCTGCACTTCACAGGCTGCCATCTCTAGAGGAGCCTCTCAGAGTTCCAACAGTGCCACAATCCATGACCAAGGCTGTTGACTTCTCCTGGGGCAGTGAATTTCACTAAGGAAAAGGCACAAATCTCTGCTGTTGGGATCACAGCTCTTCACTGTGTGCTCATTACCCATGAGGTTTACTGGTGTACATGTATTGTTGGCATAGCTTTGAAAAGTAACACTTGTTTCTCTCCTTTAAGATCAAGTGTCAACTTGCTTTGGCAAGAAACTCTCAACTCTCTCTGTGAAAGGAAATATTTTCTTCTTCCTCAGCAAGATGCAAAGTCTGCAGAGCAGCCCCTTCCCATGGCACTGACTGCACAGGCAGCTAACAGCGTGGGGACACTCAATGCAAGATCTGACACCAGAAACATGCAAAAATAATTCTGCAGACAACTGCAGTTCTAGTTATCCCAATGCACAAGTCACCCAGGCTATTTTGGGTGCACTCCCTTCCGTTTCCAAAGGGAGAGCAGTGTCCTTAGGAAAAGCTCAGCTGCAGCTCTGCATTTACTTTTGGTTCTTCCAGTATCTTCCCCAGCAGTAACTGGAAACTGGCACTTGAAAGCAGGCTGGCTTTCCACACAGGGCTATGGAAGAATGCAGGACTGGGGATTTTCAAGAAAACCCACTGTGTAACAATTCCTGTTAGAAATTCTCATTTGACTTCTGCATCCAGAAGGGAACTGAGACCTTGTGGGAAGTCAAAGGCCCCTGAGACTCCCGAGCTCTTTACACGCGGGCACCTGCGCCAGGAACGAGACACAGGGTATTCTTTCATAAAGCATCACCACACAGGCTTTCAAAGAGCTATCTTTATTTCACCTTTGTGAGCGAGTCAAGAGCAGTAACAGGTACACTTGCAGAGACAGGAGGTTCTGGTGCACAGCTGCACAGCAATACAGGAGTCCCCGTGTGCACCCCCAGCAGCAGCCGCCAGTCCCCGCTCCCTCGGCCCCTCCTGGGCTGCTCCTGCTCACTGCTTCCCCACACCAGAGCTCTCCTGGCTGCCTCACAGCTGAGCAGAGGGCAGGGCAGAGCCTGCCGGGTGCTGCTCTGCTTTGCCCCTGCGTGCTGTGCACACCTGGCTGTGGGACCCAGCAGGGACCCCTCGGACACAGGGCTGGGGAGGGACGCGACCAGTGACCATGCAACAGCTCAGCCCCTGGCCTGCTTTTAGTCTGCAGACAGGCACCTGGGAAACTCTGCTTGCCTGCAGTGGAGCAAAGCTAAGCTCTGGATTCTCATTCCCCACAGCCCAGGGGCTAACATGCAGCATCCAAACACGTGGCTTGCACCAGAGCAGCAAACCAGCTCATGCAACACGTTTAGCCTGCAGGTGCTGGGCAGCAGGGTGGCTGCTGAGAGCAGCTATGGCTGTTTGGAATCCAACACTCTCCCTCTTTGTTCTCAGTGACTGTGGCCATGTGGGAACTAGCCCACTTTGAAGCTCAGGATGGAAGGAGCTTCTCTTCTACGTTTCTGGGGCATCTTCCTTACCCACAAATATAGTTTGGTACCCAAACAGTTTCCAGGGGAAAAGTTCCCATCTAAAGCTTGACAGAGGTACTCCAAAAATGCAGCAGTCAGGAGTGCCTGGTTTAGAAGCACACACCTAGAAGCAGCCACAGCTTTTAACTCACAGAGGGGAAGGCAGTTAAAGGTTCTAAGGAGAGGTTTGCTTTCCCCTCACACACAGAAAGCTGCCAATAGCACAGATCAGAGCTCAGCTCCACACAGAACAAAGATGAGGAGCATAAATACAGCAGGGAAAAAAAAAAAAAAAACTTTTAAGGTTTTTTATACTCCAAATATGCTGCTATTTCATCAGGCTTTGGGAGCAGCACAGGGGACAGAAGAGATGGGCAGCAGAGGAGCTGCAGAGCACCCCGTGCCATGACACTGATGGTGCAAATTGTTCTGCACGAGCAAATCTTTGCAGAATCAGAATTTCTACATGCAGTTTCTGCAGCAATTCCTCAATTCACATGGGAAATAGATTTATTTATATATATATAGATATATATGCACACTGTGCTTTATCTACAGGGGACCAGTGTAATCTGAACGCCAGTGTCAGATCGTTTTAGACATTCAAACCTGTTTCCCTCCTCAGTGAGGGAATTAACTGGAATTCCCCAGGCACTGAGCCTGCTCCTCGAGCTTTTAATGTAAAAGACCCGTCACAAGAGAGCAGCAGCGACCCCGGCAGCGTTGCTAAGAGACAGCAGCGTGCTGCATTAGCCTCAGCTCAGAGCACAGACAGCAGCCGCACCGTGCCTGGCAGTGCCTGGGCTAACAGCTCCTCCCTGCCCCCTGCACTGAGCACTTTCTAACAACAAACAGCACTCCCCTGGCAGCAGGTACGACAGCAGTGCTCAAAGCACGGCCCCGAGCAGAGGCTGCAGCCTCCCAGCAGTGCACTGGAGCAGGCTGGGCACAGGGAGGGTGCACCCTGCAACAGCAGATCATACTCGTTTTGGTTCAGCCACAGCACAGGTTCCATCCTCTCTACTTACAGGCAATTCAGCATCTTGCTTTGGATTTTTTTTCCTCCTTTTGCCTAGGAAAGTTTCACTGAGCAAAGCATCCAAGCCACGCTCTGTGCTGGTGGACAAAGGCATCCTGACCACGGGTGAGCACCGAGGTACTCGCTGAACAGCAGATGGCAGGTCAGTGTCACTGAGATCCTGACTCCACCGGGAATTCCAGTCACAGCTGCTCACTCTGCAGAGGGAGAGCTCTGGCAACTGCCAGCACGTTTGACAGGTGCAGGTGCCAGGGACTGCTGCTTTACCTCCAACCTTCCACAGTCCTGTGCATCGTGGGGTCTCCATCTTTCTGGAGGAAGCCTCCAGAGCCATCAGAGACATTTTTAAGGGCTTCCATTACTTGTAGGTGTGGGACACAGGCCCTTTTAAACACCCCCATCCCCTCTGCTGTCCCTCACCAAGTCAAACTGAGTGAGGATTCACTCCCCTGAGCACAGGAATGCAGAGAACCAGAGGCCCTGCCCAAGACACTAACTGCAGGAATCCTACCAGCTGATGACACAACCAGCCCACAGTACTCTGCTCCTAGAACCTGCAATAAAGCCTTTCACATCAATATCCAATCACATGGCAACAGCTCCAACTGTAGTTTTTTGCCCCCTCAAGCAGCAGAGACCAGGTCAAGTCCCTGGGGAAGATGGGCAGATGCAGCTTTTGCCAACAGACACTGCAACACCCCCTGCTAATCGGGTGGTTTAATGCCTCTGACATCACCCCAATAAGCCTGATTCCTCTTAATCCCCCAGCTGGGGATGCTGCTCACACATCACCCCTTCTTGGAGCAAAACAAAACCAACAACAACAACAACAAGGTACCCATCTTCTTCTCCAGGCTTGCCTGACTGCAGCAAGGGGGCTCGTGCCAGTGGCAGACCTGCCCTGGGCATGGTGAGCATCTGCACCTGGGGATTTTACATGAGACTGAGTGTCCAGGATGTCAAACCTACTCTGACTGGTGCCTACAGAACCAGGACTGTATGGATGGCAACACTGACCTCGGGGCAGAATTCCTCCTGCCCTGGATAGGGAGGCAAGGCTGCAATGGGACTCTGATCTTCTACCTTACTAACAGCCTCCCAAGGACAAGCTAACCTGTTTGATCATGTCACAAACAGAAACACTGTAATAGGAACAAAAACCCTCAAAAAAAGCACCACCCCCCAAAAAACCCCAACAAACCAACAAAAAAAAACCCAAAAACTTTCACATAGCCCACCCCATCTCTGAAGAGCCATGAAATTATCCCTTCTGAAGCAAGCAAGAAACATTTCTGCTTTTATCTCAGGTAATCCACCTCAAATTCACCTAAGAATATTCTGTAAATATAAAAAGAAACAAACATAACAACAACAAAACAAACCAAAACAACAACAAAATGGAGAAAGGCCACCTGCCCTACATCTGAGGTTAGGCTAGAAGGGTTCACATCTCCTGGAGGTTCTGATCAGGGCCTTTGGGTTACAGCTACATCAGCTTAATCACATTCAGGGAAATCCTCTCTGGTAGTGTCACTCTCCTTTTTGCCTTTGGTTTTCCACACCAGAGCTGACCTTGACTGTGTCACTGCTCCTCCAGGAGGTGTTGGCTTCTTATGCCCATGTTCTTGGAGAGGACAAAGCACCCACTGCTCAGCCACCCAGGCAAGGCTGGGCCTCCTGGTGCCCACACTGCTCTGCTCTCCCTCAGAGGGGCAAGGATACAAATCCCCTGGAGACTGGTGAGACCTGAAGGCCACTCTACTGCCAAGCCCCCATTCTGCATTTCTCCACAGGAACTCTCTCAGAAGGGGGTGTTTCAGCAGCTCCACATCTACCCACCTGCAAGTGCAAATCAGCCACGAAGCCATTTTCAAGCTCTGCACTCAGAAAAGAGACAAGGGAACAAAACCAACCAGCCAACCAAAAAACACCAAACCACCCCAAAAACAAAACACAAAAACCAAGCCACCTCTAACCTAAAGCTGACCACCAAGACTGGAACTGAGCTTTCCCACCTAAATTAAAGCTAGTGCTTTAGCTGTGCAGGGCTTAGGTGTGGGCACTGCCTCAGTGTCCTCAGGGGCTGGTTTATTATTCACCAGCTGGTGATCAGGGCTGGCTGCAGTGTGGAGCTCCCAGACAAAGCCAACAAGGACCTCACACCTCTGCAGGCAGACAACAGGCAGGCTCCTGGGTGGAACACCACTACCCACCATGCCATGGCTGCAGGGCAGCAGCTTCCAGGCCCTGCTCATTCAGCCTGTATTTGAACTGAGAGTGAAAGGCTTTATTTTATCATTTCTGAGCCATCTAGTTCACGTGTAGTGAGCAGGGAATCTCGCAGCAGGAGCCAGTCCAGCTTACAGCCATTTATGTTTGGGGTGTAAAACACAAAAAGGGTGGTTGGCAGTCTGTCAGACAGTTAATCCCACACATGCCATCAGTTAGAAACATAAATGCATAGCCCTGGTGCAAAGGAGGTCACTAAAATATGATCCAATGATAGAGGACAGGCAGTTCATCCAGTTAGGAACTAAAGTGCTGTAGGTGAACTAACATTAGGGCTTTATTAAGTCATTCAGCAACCAAGTGTTATTGTCCTACACAGCCTGCTTAAAGTACAGTAAAGCATTTGTAAAGGAGTTTAAAAATCAAACTAGTTTGACATAGACAGTACACACCTACACAAACTGGCTGCATTAACAGGTGGATTCCGAGTTGTAAATAATCCTGCGGTTCAGTTTTCACACACAAGCAAATAAAAACAGTCAAAATATCACTCAGACTCATATAGCATCCACCAAGCAAGCTTTTGAGAGAGATTTAAAGTAAATATAATGTAGAAGTCGCCTACAATTATAAACAAGACAAGGACACAGACAGGAATAGTCCTTTGATGGGCTGTTCCTGACAGGTAGCTTCTGGGATCAGAATGTTGAACTCTGTAGTCTCCCCACACCAGCTAAAAAGAAGTTGTCTGCTTAATCTTAGGTTTGGGGGTGGGGTTGCATGTGTTTTTTAACTTTGCAAGAATGGTGCAGAACTCAGGAGCACATCTAGAGAGATATTTTGACTTATTTGCACACGCAGCTGGAGGGGGCTCCAGCCACTGATAGTTACAGCACCCAGACAAGATTATAGAAATTTAAAGGAGGACTTGAAGCAAAAAATGAAAACAAAACAAAAAGGTGAATCTGGTAGAGTCTATCAGAGGCAAAAATACCGTAACGCAACACGAGGAGTTGGCAGAGTCAGAGAGTCAAATTCAAAACCTTCCTTAGCAGGTCTGGCAGAAGCAGAAGGGAAGGGCTTTGCAGTTTGTAACGGAGAGCTACGCCACACATGCCAGGCTCATCACCTACCCATTCTCCTGCTCCCCCAGGGCACCTACCTTACTGTACGTCACTACCGACAAGTTGTTCGAGTGACTGCTGGGGGAGAGATTTACAGAGTTTTGTGACAGTCCATTCTGATCTTGTTCGATTTGGTCAGGAGCAGGCCCCCATGTGTTTTTGCTGATTGTGCCTAGCTCGGAACCCCCAGGGTCTTTTAGGTTGTTTTCATCTGGTTGCCTGTTCTTCTGTGGAGAGGCGAAGGGGTTAAAGTTTCCTTCTACCTTGCGGTGCGGCTGCGTGTTGAACTCCGTTTCGAAGGATGACAGCTGCTGTGTGACACCCAGAAGTCCTCCAGCTTCCACGCTGAGGATCACCCAGATGACATCTGTGGAAAAAAGACACTCACGTTGGCACTGGATGGAGTTTAGGAAGGAGGAGGAGGAAGGAGAAAAACAGCAGGTGAATCCCAACCTTTACGACAGCACGGACTGTTTCAAACACAACGTTATGAAGCATCAGGAGTACTGATTAAACACTAATTACTGCACAGTCTTTCACCAAAACTAGGCAAGTTTTACTGCTACTGAACTTCCACGAGCAGCTAAGAACATGAAAAGCAAGCTGACATGGCAACTCGAAGCTCCACACTGCAGACTACCACTGGAAAAACAAAACCTTAAGTGACTTTATCCAGGGCTACACAGCCAGACTGAAATGAGAGCTGGGAGGTATCACTGCCAATCTTCTACTCTGACAGTAAAGGCAATGGTTTTTGTTTAGCTTTGAAAGGCCCGACTATTAAAATAAAACAACAAAAGGGTGACTGAGAAGGTAATTATGTTTATGTCAATTCACTGCAAAATATCTCCAACTCCAGCTCCAAAACATTCACAGCAGGTGGGTGAGATATGCAGGCTTGGTAGACTTTCTGTGGAGTGGTTAGAAGAACCATATTTATAGATCTAACCTAATGTGTCTGTCTCTTGCACATAGGCAAGGTCTCTCCTTTACTCACCGTTTGATTTACACTCCATGCAAACATTTCCCCCTATTTATGTAAATACATTACGTGGTACGTATCCAGATCAAGTTTAATTGTCCTTTGTTTTTTTTCCACCTCTCCATTAAATGTGCTCCAGTTTTGTTTTGCTGCTTGGAGAGGGAGAATTAAAAAGAACAGCAACAATACTTTATCTCCTCTTGGCAGATCTAATAACAGCACCTCGTGTCACATGTAATTGTTTCCAGGTTTTTGCAGCCAAGCATTAACCCACAGGGGGCTGTTTTGTGATGTCACTGGTGGCCTGGGGGAGCACACAGAGGTACTTTTGCTGTGCAGTTTCACCACCACCACTTCTCAAGTGCAAGGTTCTGCCCTGGTTGGGGGTGAAGGGATGGAGAGCAGTCCTGGAGAGAAGCACCTGGAGGTGCTGGAGGCAAAAAGCTGCAGCTGACCTGGCACTGTGGGCAGCAGTGCCAGGGGGAATCCTGCTCCACTGCTCCCAGGGCTCTGGGAGACCCCTGCAGGGCTGGGTCCAGCTCTGGGTCCTCAGCACAGCAGAGATACTCCACAGGTGGTGAGACACTGGCACAGGCTACCCAGGGAAGCTGTGGATGCCCATCCCTAGCAGCATTCAAGGGCAGGCTCCGAGCAGCCTGGTCTAGCAGGAGTCCCTATCATGGCAGGGGGCTGGAACCAGGGGATCTTTACTTTCCCTTCCACCCCAAACCATCCAAGGGTCTACAATCCATTCCCTCCTTCCAGTCACCCCCAGGTTTAACAGCAGGGCAGGTTGTGTTTACAGCCCAAAGGCAGCGGGACTGGATGGTACAAACCCCCCGCGGGGCCGCGCACCAGCCCAGACCCCCCTCAATCCCCCCGCGGGGCCGCGCACCAACCCAGGGCCCCCCCCCCGCGGCGCCTCCGCGCCCCCTGCTGGCCACGCGCGGCACCGCGCCCAGCGCTCCCCCCGGACTTGTGACACCTCAAGCCTTTGCCATTTACTGACAGTTCTGACCCAAAATACTTGTGACTCAGAGTGCTAACAGTCTCGCCCAAGCCCGTGTAGCTTGGGATGCTCCAGCTGCCAAAGCAGAGCCGTTCTCAGGATGAACTGCAGCTGGTTAAAAAGGAGGGGAAGGCTCCAAACGAAGGAAGATGTTGGTGGCTCAGGCTGAGGCAGCAGGAAAAGCATCAAAAGTGGGTTTAAACACAGAAAAAAAACCCAGTCCAGAGCAGATGTATCAGGATACACCATCACAGCCCAGGCCTTAAACAGGCTTCTCAGGTGAGACTTTCACCACTTTAATATATTTTTACACCCATATGTAATTCCCAATGTTCAGTGCTGGAAAAGCTGGGAAAGAATCCTGACAAGGACCCTGGGAAAGAGCCCCGGGAGAACCACGCACGAGTCTGGTTGTTTTTCAGAGCTCTGTGTAATCTGCAATTGGTTACAGTGTTTGGAAAACAGATCTGTGCTGACCAAGACAACAAAGCAGCTCACTTGATGTTTCCTCTGTTCTGCTGGCTATATTTAGCCCTGGAGCTGGCAGATCTCTACCTTCCCCATCTCCCATCACAGCAGCAGCTGAGGGGCCAGGAGAGGCCATTTGCTCACACCTGAGGCACAGACACTCACCTCCGTAGTAGAGTCCCGTGGCCGTGCACATCCTCCACTGTCCCTGATACATCCCTGCCGTGCTGGGGCTGCACATCTGCACGCTGACATCTGCCATCTCCTGGGGCTCCAGGGACCTCACCATCACCATGTTCACGTGCCCAAACTGGTCTCCCCCAACATACTTCAGGCAGACCCCCGGGGGCCAGGCCTCCGTCCCTGGGGTGAAACAGAGGAATTAGTGACAGTGCAGCAGGAGCAGCTTTGTGCCTGCTGTGTGAGCTCGTTACACAGTTGTGCAATTGTTGGTCAGCCAAAGGAACACCAAGATAGCACGACAGCCAGTGATGGATGCTGAAAAAGAATGGTTTTCAGACAAAGCTTAACTGGTCCTTTCTGGGACCAGCATGACAATTTATATTTCTGTTTTAGTAATCTCTAGAAAAACACTCAAAGTCAGTGTAACAGCTGAAATTTAGAAAACAAAAAACCCAAACAAACAAAACCCCACCAAAACAGAAAACAACAGAAAAAAACAAATGTAACCAACACGTTTGTTTTACCAATGCTAGAGACAAAGATGAGGTCAGACCTAGGGGTGAGTACCCCCCCTTTCTGCCTGCCAACACTTGGCTCCCGAGCCCTGTGACATCAAAATACATGTTATTAATATAAGGTACCAGAAACATTTTCGTTCAGGGATTCATTCTTTTTTAAGCCTTTTAGCAGTCTCAGGAGGAACTAATAGTTTGAGCTATAACTGAAGAGCTGGTGCTGTTTTCTAAATGGATTTATGTCCCTTCTTGCACCAGCCCTTCTCCCAGGCTGCTGCAAAGGTGGACAGGACTGTGCCCATATGATGTACTCACAGAGATGAGTGTTTAGACTGCAGAGAGCAGGACTGACAGCGTGACCTGGCAATCTGTGCAGACACAGAGACCAGCTCCTGCGTGCAAGCACAGCCCTCTCTGCCAAAGATAACAACTGCTGGGGCAGACAAAAAGAAAAGTGTTCTGAGACTCATGAAAAAGCAGCTTAGCAGAGTTTTCTTTCACTTCTTCCCCAGCAATGTGACATGACTAAGCCAGTGGCTCTGCCAACGCCTCCTGCTCGGTCGAGAACGGCCAGGGGAAGCCTGGAACCACCCCTGGGGCTCCACTCCTGCTCCAGGCCTAAGAACAGAACAGTGGGTGCTGATTATCCTTCAGCTACCCCAGAGAGCATCCTCTGCAACAGCCTGCCTGTTCATTTAATCCCTGTGACCACTTCAGTGAAGACATGGCAAGGACTGGTTTTCTAGCCCAGTCCTTATTTATGGAATTCACAACCTAGGGAAGGTGTGATGTGAACAAGCAGAGTGGGATATTCAGGGTGGGGGATGGATCTCTGCAGTTGGAAACAGTGCTGAGATAAGGAGGTCTCTGAAAGAAGAGCTGAGTGACTAGCTGACCTCAGACTATGGCGTGTGGGAGTTGAGCATGAAGTCTCCTCTGCAAAGGTTGGCAGCCCAGCAACATGGTTTAGTTTAAATTATTTATGTGATTTTTATCGGATTTAATGGCTTCAGGCTTGCAAGGTGCCTAGGACGCTGCAACTGATAAGCCCCATAAAATGAAATGCTGATTATGTCATTGTGTTCCAGTGCACTCATCTCTCAGGAGATGATAAATGGTAGTAACTGTCCTGCAGAGCCAGCAGCAGCTGGGGGTAGAGTGGGAAGAGGAAGCAAGTCTGTTAAATCCTGCTGCTCTTTCAGCAGTGGCTCGACTACACAAACGGTCTTTTGGCAGACAAACCCAGCACCATCCTGGAAGGTATGAGAGCAGGGTATTACTTTTTAATCACACATATGAAAACCAGACTGAACCCAGCTTAAAGCTGTCAATCTCTCGGGGCTCTGCTCGTCATACTCGTCAGCCACTAAGCGCTGCAGTGACACATGCCTCAGGTATTTTGTGTTCTAGAACTTTAGTCATTTAATCAAAGCTTCCTGTAGAGCTGTTAAAAACCTTGGCTTTACTTCAGTTATCTACTTAACAAGCAGATATTATCTGGAAACACTACAGCCCTTTGATATTATACCTTAATTAAACCATAACATGGTTTTAAAACGCTCCAGTCCTCCCTAAACTGCAGAGTTGGAACACAGCAGTGAAGATGCATTTGACTCAAACGTGCCCCAACAGCCTGGTTCTAACAAGACCTGGCCTCCAGCACCACTGTTCCAGTACAGATGTTCCTTTTAAGATGTCAGGCTTTAACCCACACAGAAGCCAAAACAAATGCTGGCCTTGCCAGGAACAGCCTTTCCTCATTTCAGAAGGCACACAGATTGCAGAAGGTCAAACATTCCAAGAACAATGAAACATCACTTGAATGAGGATGTGAAATTAAGGCTGAATTTGCATGCAGGAAAGAGTACATCAGAGGAACAAGAGAGGAAGGAGTCTGAAAGGAGCAAGACAGTGTAATCAACACACAGGCTAACAGTGGAGAAACAGGACCTGTCAAACTCACATTTCTAAGAGCTGTGTTTGAGACAGTGATGATAAAATTTGCCAGTCAATTTTTCACCTTACTTGAGTTTCAGCAAGACATACGTGTTGCCTTTCCATTGTCCCAAGTCAAACAGAGAGGCAGAACAAGCACACTGAAATAATGAAGCCCAGTCTCTCTAAATGAGTGTTCTTAAGCACACACCCCTCCCTTCTCACCTCCCATGCCCTGATGAGACACTGCTGGATTTCAGTGTGGCTTTAGTCTGTACACTGCAGCATTCAGCACACACATACAGCACTCGAGTACTGCAGTTATTTACAAGCAGAAACACTGGCAGAGCTGAGCTCCACTCACAATGACTCATACCATCATACCTTGCTGTGCTATCATCCTTCACAAAAGTGCAAGCAGGTCAATTAAATTCAGACACACAGCTTAGACATGCACAGCATCCTGTCATTGCCATGCTGGAAGACAAGGTGTCCACTCTGCAGCCTTGGTCTCGTTTTCCCTCTGACTACATCCCCACTGATGGAGCACACCAGAATGCATTCTGCCCTGCCTCACTTCCTGGATTCATCACTGCTTTGACTGATTTCATCCTGGAATGTGGTCTCACCAGCCTCACATCCTCTTAGAGCATAAAAAAAACATTCTGTCAGGCATTAAAAAGGAAAAGGGCACCTGCCACGTTACCCTCGGGTTGCTGCTTCTTTTCAGAGTTATCTCACTGCATCACTCCAGACCAATGACAGGGAAGGGGTGTGATGAGGGCAGTGGCAACACACAGACTGGCTATGACCTAAAAGACCTAGAAATTAAAAATTCTCTCCTCACTAACTTAAAACCTTACCCCATTTATTCACATAAAGTGATCAGAAACACGACTGGCTAAGGATTCTTACTTTTCAGATCTAACTACTTCCTTGAGAAGCAAAGAAAAGAATCAATAAAACAAAATAATAAAGAAGCCACGTTTCAATTTATTCTATCTAAATGTTTCCTAGAGCTTTTTGTGTGTGTGGTGACACGAGCAACGAGGCTGGTGAACTGGCTGAGCTGCACATCCTGCCACAAGATGTTTGTGCCAGCGTAAGGAGGGGAATCCACTCAGGTTGGCAGGAGCAGGGTGGCTCTGCTCCAAGCTACATGCACAAGGAGCTCCTGGCTCCAGCCAGCAGCTCTTCCCCTGTACCTGCCACCCTCTGGCACACCACACAGGCTGCTGCAGCCTGGAAGCCTTACCTGTGTTTTGTATCCTCCACGTCTTTGTAAACTGGGTGTCGGGAGGGATGGACTCCCCTTCACCTATGGTGACATCTTCAACAAAGGACATGGAGGGGACATTGATATTTGGACTCTCAAAATCATAGTAGGCTCCTATGGCAGCTTGGAGATTCCTAGGAGGCAAAAAAAAAAGCAGATTAGAGCCTGAAGTAGAGGTGGGTCTGGTTGCAGAATCTCAGCATGGTGGGGCTTGGAAGGAACCTCTGGAGATGCTCTGGTGCCACCCCCTGCCCCAGCAGGGCACCCAGAGCAGGGCCCAGCAGGGCAGTGTCCAGGGGGTTGGAATCTCTCCAGAGCAGGAGACTCCACAACCTC
>JAOEGS010002094.1:33217-52470 GCA_025447755.1 Corythornis vintsioides | reverse complement strand
TCTTTTTTTTTCTTTTTTTTTTTTTTTTTTGGTATAATAGTCAAAATTTGCTCACCTGGAAAATATATTAAAATCATTCTATAATACCATAGTGAGATATGTGGTTTGTGCAACCTCATTTTTCAATCAATGGGAATTAAGACTAGAACTTTCATCCTGCTTAAAATGCATGGAAATTGTGAGTACATTGTTTCTAGGCTGATGCTGCAATTCAATGTCCATGCAACATATATACTACAAAGTGGTTTAGACCACAGATCAAATTATTTGGATGAGATAGGAGCTCAGTTGCCCTTGTGCTATAAGACAAACACAGAATTATTTTTCACCGTCTAAAAAGACTCCGTGTGAATGGGAAATCAGTTGCACAAAGACAAAAAGCAATAGAACTTATCAGAAATTTTTAAATCCAGAAACTAATTACAGCTCAGGACTTATAATGTTGAGGAATGACTTTTAGTGCTATAAAGGAATGGAAAAATAATTTGACTTGTACTGATAGAGTGACTCATTACATTCAGAATTCCTTTATTTCTGTACAAAATTCAAGTATAGCATCTTCAGCTAACAGAGTAGCCCTGTGTGTCAACAGGAGAATACATGTATTAAAAAACAGCACCCATACATGATATAAATTACTTTCCAATTTAAAATCTGTCCTGATATTTATTCTTCCAAAGCGTCTCTATTTGCTGGAAAAAAAATGAAAATGTTTTCAGTTTTGTTTTACATTTTCATATAGGCTGATTTTTTAAATATCATTATAATATTGGACTTATGCTTGCACTAAAATCATATTCCACAATTAGTTCTGAAAAAGGACTCATCTGTATGATCCTTCCTTACAAGAAACAACTTTGTGTATTTTATTTCTTTGGTCACCTTCCAACAATCTTTCTCCATTTCTGCCATATTAGTCAGCAATGAGGATCAGAACTATAGTGATCAGAATATGGGAGAACTATGTCTTCATTAAATTAGGCAGTGATATTTTATGCTTTGTGCTTTATTCCTTACTCCTTTTCCAGTAGCTACTAACATTTAATTTGCCTTTTTTCACTGCTGCTAATCATTGAGCTATCATTTTTATAGAACAGTATGGTTCCTAAGTTCATAAAGTATGCAGAATTTAAGAGTTTATTCGCATGTTCATAAAACTAAACCTGCCTAAACTGAATTTTATTTACTGTTTACTGCTTACCCTCAATTACTACTATGCTAATGCCAATGGTATTTTTTTTGTTGTTGATTCTAGTTAATTGCCTCAGCAGTGCAAGGCAGAAGTGAAGCTGTAAGGGGAATGATACCGTAAAATGAAAACTGCTAAAAATGAAAAGTTGACATTTCAGAAACATGTCTGATTTTATTATTAGATACACATAGACAATGTATGCAGATTATCTGACCTGTTGATTGTTTTACCACTCATTCAGCTTCCTGCTTCTATTTCTTTTAAATGTAGACATATGTCACAAGTACAGAATAAAGATAAAAAACTGTTTCATATTTCAAACAAATATAAGATTGTGGAAAAGGTACTCTTCATCCAGAAATGTCTTGGATATTTATTCTGCAGTTTCACAGTTTTACTAAGAAGTTATTTCTGGGTTAATTTTTCCTCTGAGCAACATCCCATTTGTATGGCTAAGAGCTTATATGTAGAGATTATCAAATGTCAAATGCAAATGTAAAATAGATCCATGCTGTACAAAATAGTCTCTTACTGTTATTGAGCTGACTATTCCCTTTAAATGTTAATGAAACTGTTGTAATTACTGAAATACCAAAACAGTCTAAGAGCTGGATATCACAGATGTAGCCCATTACTCATAAATTACTAGTATAGACACTATCTTGGCAGAAAGACTTGAACAAGAACTTGTTCATCAGGCTTCCTTTTTATGCAATGGGTGGAAACCAAGTCTAAAGAGCACATGACAGAAAACTGGGGGACTTTCCTGTTCTAGTAAAGAGGTATAAATATTACCCGCAAATGGACTGCCTATCTCCTCATCTCCCACCTTCCCCACCCTACCTTTTTTTTTTATTTTCCTAAAAGATGTGGAATACAGATTATATAATTAAACCTAATGAATACACAATAACAGGAAATAGGTCTATAAAATGTTATTTTTTTAAGAAGGATTCCCTTATTACATTTAAATCTTTTTACTAGGTTTGCCTTTTTTTTTTCGTTTGGTTGTTTTTTTCTTTTCTTTTAACAGAAAATTTGACTATGTTCAAAAGCAGACAGGCAGGATGGGAGGAAAGTGAATTAAATCATGGGGGAGGGATGAACTTTTGCGGTTTTTTGTGTGATATTTTTTCAGCCAGCAAGTTTGTGCTACAGATGCCATGAAAAGGAAAATAGGGTACTTGAATGGGGTAAGTAACCTCAAGACAAAAAATGTCTAAGGACTATGCAAGCATAACTAGGCAGTAAAGAACCAGTGATAGCTATAGTAAAGAAGGCTGGTGACACCTTGATTCTTTGATCTGTGAACTGTGTGACAGGCTTGCAAACGGATAGTTTATTATCTGGGAAGTGAATAGAAAAGTCCTACAGCGTTTCACAGGGTTAATATGTATAAAACAGCCATTTAGATTTCTGCCAGGAATAGAGTGTGGGAGGAGTTTGCTTCATCATGCAAGGAAGTTGTACGTGCGTCTGTGTATATATGTATGTCTATGCCTATGTGCTTGTGTGGAGCACTGCGCGGTACCCAGCTGGTCAGCTGCAACTGGGAAGATCTGTTCCGAAGCTGACCATGGAATTACCAAAGCCTCTTTATTCACTTTCTGATGACACTGAAGGTAGCCCAAGCCTGATCAGGACCTTGTTCTTATTTTCGTGGAGGATCGCTATCGCTACACTCCATTTAAATTCAGGAATATGCGTCTCATGACGCCATGCTCCACTGCATCGGAACTGTATGAGTAAGGCGGTCTTGCAGAGAAAGGGAGAGACAGAGAGAGGGAGAGACTCTCCAGGCTGAGAAGAAAAAGAGACACTATATGGTTTTTTTCTGTGGGTTGATTTATTTATTTTTTTTTTTAAGAAATCCGCAGCTCAAAGGTATTGGAGTGATATTTCTGTAAGCCTTGCTTCAACAGCAATAAATTTATTTGTATCAACAGCAGAGCTAGATAATTCTGCTGTTGTTCTTACAGGGATCTGTTGTTACGTGGATCACATAGGGAATTCCAAAGATCAGCAATCTTCATGTTGCCTGACATTATATGAGCTTAGCCATCCAAGGAAAATAACTCATCTTTGAAAGCAGCATACATCTCACCTAAGCTTATTTAAGTGGGCAATCTTTACTCAGGTGCAGACACTTGATTTCTTTTCTTTCAGTCTCTTTGAAAGTATGTCTAGCATGCAATGTACTATTGATGTGTGGTATTTTTATTTAGTTACTTTATCTATTTTTTTAAGAGGTCTCTTGTTATTACACATCAGCAAATGTGAAACTGTAAACGAGCAATTATTGATTCGGGGACAAGCATAGCCCTTTGAAAGCATGTTGGTATGTAATGAGTACAGGAAGACTACCTGTATTTTTCCATCATCATTACTCCACATCCATGTAACCATGGAACAGTAAAAATACAGTCATTATAATATTCAGAAATAAAATTTTCAAAAGTGTTCCTCAGATAAATGAACATTGGCATCATAAAGCATTAAGGAACTGTTTTGTTTTAAATGATGTTATTCTTGAAGCAAAAAAGAAAGAGTTAATTGGCATAAAAGGTTACAGCTGGATGCAAAGATATTTTGTGAAGAAAAACAGACACAGTGGAAATCAAGAAAAAAAAGGTCTTATACCTTAGCTGTATGAAAATATTAAAGTTTACTGAAAAGAATTCAGTGATTAAAAATATAAATGATAAAAAAAAGTAGAATGACAAATTTTCTGTGCCTGATATGAAAATTGAGTAATAAGATATATTTTTACTACAAATCCATTTCCTCACTCCGCTTTAGAAGTACAATATAGCTCTGGCAAAGTAGCATCTTTACGGTCCTATGGATTGACATCACAAAGCCATAGTCTTCCTTTGAAATCTATGGGACTGTGATAAATCTTCATGGCTCTGTATTCTAAAAGAAGAAAGGATTAAAGAAAGATTTTCAGCAGTGGCATATTACCTCCTCTACACTCTTTGGAGATGAAAGGATTTCATTATGGTTGGCTAGCAGTTATCACTTTTTCTTGGGATTAATAATTTATAACAAAAGGACAACAGTGTTATGGTATAAAGACTTAACTGAAAACTGTTTAAACCACGGGGCTTAAAGATGGAATTGTAGGCTGTGAGTATTAACAGTATGTATAGAAAATCTTCCTTTAAGGTACATGTTTTCTTAATTGTATCCTAATTCATCACCCAAGAGGACCATAGAAAAAGAACCGTCCTAACAGAACTATCTTCACTTCTTGATAAATAATATTAAATGAGTTATAAAAGAGCAACTGTCATTCACAGGTGCAAATCATGGTTTATTTGGCTGAGTTGCCATTCTCTAAGAATGGGGAATATGATTAGTAATTCTCTCCATATAGACCTAGGGAGTCTTCATTTTGATTCTCACATAGGAAATCTTAGAATAAGTGGTCTGGGAACAACAGAAGTAAATAAGACCCAAGCAGGGACAGAGGGTACTCGATGCAAAAGAGTAATTGTGTTCTAAGTTGCAAGGACTAGCAGAATATGTGTTGTTTCTGTGATAAAATTGGGTACATCAGGGGGTCTCACTTCCTCATTCCTTTGTTTTTCAATTTGACTGGGAAATATTTCACACATGCAGGCTTTTGGGATAATTCTACAAGGGGATGGAAGCTATGTGACTTCTGTGGATATGAATGTTGATTACTGAGCTGCAGTTCAGCAATCTGGGAGGTTCCTATTCTTGGATGCCTAGGCTGAACACAGTTTTCTGTCTCCAGGTTCATTGAAGGTTTCACAATGAGAAAATAGTTTCATCATCATTATAAATATTTAAATACATCCTTTCTTAATATTCTGCCCCTGTTTAGCTTGTGTAAACACGTTTGTGTTTAATGTGTTTTCAGCAGCAAAAAAAAAAAAAAGTATTTTTTTTTATTAAACTACTAAGTCATGAGAATTTTATTTCTTTTTCCTTTATTTCTAATTTTTCTTCTGCATTAATGATTTGGTTTAATTATTCTAAATTTGCACAAAATGTGTTATCTCTGTATCAGACAGAAAAAATTCAATCAGAGACAATGAGTTGTTCACAGTAACCCCAAATCTTTTGCCACAGCACAATATGTTGGCTTCATTCCAAGGGAAACTTTATGATTTCAGAAGTAGGATTATATTAATCTAAGTATGGCAGAGCTCAGTAAGGCATGTCAAAATTGCATGTCAAATTCCTTTGATAAAGCCATTGAAAGTTTCATGAATTTTTATGGTACTGTTGCTCCCATAAGAAAAAACATACTAACATATATGAAGCAGAAATTAATTACCCCATGTAAATATGTATGGAGGGATAATAATTACAATAGATTGATTATAATATGTTTAACAATGTTATTAATCTCCCTTATAAAGAAACTTGAAAATTAAAATACATGGTACTAAGCAGTTATAAAAAAAATGACAATTTTAAGATATTTTAAACAGTTGTATAAATTTTCTGTCTCTTCCAGATCTAATATTGCAAATAGAGGGTCATGTAGCAAATCATTCTCTCACATAAGGCTATTGCTTCACTGTTGTTTCTCTTCCTAAGCTGATGACATCAGTCTCATAAAAACCACTTTACAAGGGGTTCAAACGATTCCAAATAGGCATGAACAAAATGTCTGAAGAAACTTCAAGGTCTGGGTCAGGACATGGAAAAGAACAGATATTCCTTAATCTAAATAAAAGAAAAGCTAAAACCATCCTTATTCGCTCACTACTGAAGGTCCGAATCTTTATTATGCTTGTGAATTATATACACATTGGAGAAAGTGGAAGTTTTTTACCCAGAGAGTGAATTTGTTCCAGTTCACATCTTTATTTCAGCTGAAGAATCCCATTATTAGCTCAAACAGCAACTTTCCCAGCTGAAGACACATGTAACATTTTAGTAAGCTAGATTTATGTCAGGTAGGTCATGAACCTTTATTGTATTCCTGTGGTAAATAACGTAAACAAGCAGAAAAGCTGTTGACCACTTGTAGTGAACTGAGTCTCCTATTTCAGTTTGAAGACAGTTTAAATGAAGCAAAAAGAGGAAAGCTTGCATAAAGCTGTAGAAGCCACAACAAATTGATTTTTTCCACTGCGTTTGTTACCTCATGGCATTTCTAAAAATTGAGAGCCAAACATAGATCCAGTTGAGATTTTTCCTTCTATTTTTAAAAGAAATTATACAGTTACCACAAAATATCTTGCACATATCCAAAGTGAAAACAATTAACAGGGTAAACACTTTGCTAAAGCATAAAAATAAATATTTTCCTGCTTATTTTTATTATTCATTTGTTTGCAGCAGCATTTTACCATCTTCCAACTCACTGAGTAGGCAGTTTATATTATAGAGTTCTCTTGAACAGATTGCACTTCTCAAAGGATTATCTGTTTCATACCTGAAAGTATTACACAAAGACTTGTAATTAAGGGCATAGCTTGTGAAGCTAGGCCAGTCAAAAGCTTTTAAATCCCTGGCATCTGCAAGCTTGTGTGTCACACTTTATTCAGCAGTATGGGCAATATTTCCAATCTAACTTTCCTTCTTGGGCTTCCTTAGATTACTTAGAACTATCTTAGGTGTCTAGGTCTTGCTTTGGTACATTCAATATATTTGACACAGAATGGCTGAATGTGTGTAGATGTTTAACAAATATGCTCTAGTCACACTTGCATTTTTATTATGGCTTTAACCCAAGTTTAACACTAGAAATATACACTTCCTGCTGTCAGTTCACCCTATCCTGAAATACAGGAGACAAAGAATGAAAGACCATCTGCAAAGGTTTTTTTCTTCAGTTAATGTAAGGTGAAGATGATTAGCATAGATGATTAGCATGGATTGGCTGTCTTACTCTCAGTTGGATAAAGTTAGACAAGGTAAACTTCATCCTGAATGATTCGTTTCTTTGCTGAACTGAGCATAAAAGGTGATAAGGTTATTTAGAAAAATTCTGATTTCTACTGGAAAGATGAAGATAGCTTGGTTTTCATCACTAACATCCTCAGCTGCTCACCACTTCACATGGATCCACGACTTGAGTTCCTGCATCCAACCCCCCAAAAAAACCCTTCAAACTGTTTCAATCTGGATATTGGCATCCCCTCTTAGGTGGTTAAATGTTCCAGCAGTAAGTGTGCTGTTTGCTGTGAATCCCAGCTTAGAATCTTGTCTCTCCTTAATTTAATTTAGAATCCTAAATCAGGAGTGTAAATTCCAGGTCCAGAGAAGGCACCTTGCTTTCAAACTCCGTGGCACTGAAGCTTTAAGATTCCATGGCACCTTTTCTGAACCTGAGCCCCACAGTGACCACATCTTTCCTTGTGAGTTGCTGATGGGGGATTGGATTCAGCTGCCAAACTTCTCAAACAAGAACACCAAGTCATCTTTGCTTCTAGTTTTGCATTGTTCAAATGACAATTCAAAAACCTATTTTCTTTTGGCAGCAAAATCCTTTGGAAGAGCCTTATGGAGCTCAAAGTAGTTCCTCTGAATGCTCTAACAGCTGTATATTAACATTCTCTAACAACATCCCAACTGTCTATGTCAGCTCTTTGGACTGTATTTTCACTTTTTAAGGAGGGACAGTGATGCACCAAGTGGATGCCTCAAATGGGAAGGGAAAAAAAATTATAGAATAGGGGGATTCTGTTGCAGAAAAATTTATATTTCTTATTTTCTGTCCCATCTCTCCTCTACAGGAAAGTCTTTCAAGGAATAGGGGGCATATACTCTTTTATATTCCTTTGTGATGTGTTCAAAAGAATGAAAATTTTGGACTTTTGCTGGTATGATGTTTTATTAAATACAGTCCCATTTTAAACAAATCTGTTAATTTTTTATTATGAAAAAAAAATTACTTTGCCTTAGTAAGTCAATTATGACAGCCACCCCAGCCATTACAATTTTTATTTCACTATTTACAAAAGCTATTTTAAAAAGTAATTTGTAATTAGATTAGTGAAGCAATTTAACAGACTAAGCATATATTGAATAAGTGAGCAGAATTGTTTAATCAGGAATTATTTACACGAAGACCCACATTTAATATTTTCTTCCAATGGCATGCTTCACAGTCATAATCTTTGTACTTGCATATGTCAAAGTAACAGAAGTTACTCTGTAAAATTAACAGAAAAAGCATAAAAATCGAGATTCCTTCTCTGAATACTCTTACATATGCTTACAGGTGTCTTATATGTGTGCATGCTTAAGCATGCATTATGGGTATGTGTGGAAATTAAATGTTTCTGATGGTGGGAGTTTACGAGGAATGTGACTCATACACAAAATGTTGATTATGTGTACGTTTGTTATCCATTTGTATGAGCTGCAACACATGAATCAAAGCACTTTAATCTACAAAGATATCCCACACAACAGGGCTTGGTTGCCATAGCATTTATCATGCAAAGTCTAGCCCCAGTTCATTGCTGAATTAAATAATATATCTAGAAGCAGCTATATATACAGCACAAATTCTGTAATATATTCTGTTGCAGACAACCAGTGTCAATATAACAGCCTTTCCCACCACAACAACCATGGATTTATTTTTTTTTTAATGTATTCAGTTATATCTGGGATGCAGAGAACAGCAGATCCTCTTCTTCTTATGTATATGCCTTTATGATTTTTTGTCTCCTTTCTGTTTAATTTATAGGTTAATTGAAATAGCTTTTTCTATTGCTCCTTCATCTTCATACTGGCTAAATAATGGGTGTAATTTCCCTCATTCTCTCACATAATGCGTGTTCTCTTCAAGTTAGAATCTGCACTATATTTTTATTGGGTGATCAAAAGTAAAAGGCCAGTCATCTCTCACCTGACACTTCTGTATTCAGGAAGACCTGGCAAGTGAAATGACAGCCTTGATTTTTGGAAGTCTAAGTTCAAGATTTTATTCTGCCTCATATTTCTTGTAAAGCTTTTGTCATGGCCATAAAGAGTATCTAAGCATTAGTGTGTGGTAGTCATCTTCTGTAATGTTGTGCATGTACCATGTTTCTTCTGTAATGATTTGCATATGTACCATGCAACTCCACTGAACAGTGTTAAAATCTGCCCTTCCCTAGAATTTAGTCATAAAAAGGCGTGTCTACATAAGGAAATTAAACATGACCCTGAAACAGCAATCCCTTGGTTTTCATGGCACATCCCTTCACACATATTTTAAGAGAAAATTGGTCCATTTTTGGGCTGGATTTCAATTCTGAAAAAGTTTCAGCCATGTTCTGCATCATGTAAGAAACATGGTAATAAACTTAAGTGAAAAATTACTAATATCTAGACCCAAGTGAGAGGTAGGCATGCTATAGATCTGAATTATTTGTACTGATCAAGGCAGAAACATCTGGTGTCTCAAGCAGGGGGTGGTTCTTGGGCTGCAGGAATGATTCTGGCTTTCACCTCCTAAATTCTGCCTCTCTACCATGTCAGGCATCTGAATTATTTCTCAGACAGCTGTAATTTTTAATATTTGTGCTTGTCATTGCCAACTGAAATGTGGCAAAATATCTGTACCACTGTTTTTTTATCACATTATGACACATGCAATAATTTTGCTTTAAATGGGGACTTTATAGTTTCTCTGTATGAGGCAGGTAACACACCTGCTGAAAGATATGGCTGGCAAGGAGAAGAAGCATGACAAAAATTGTGCAAATAGCACTGAAAAAAAAGTTTTTTTGGACATATTAAAGGTTCATTACACAGATTAAAGGTTTTTATTATCTAGCATCAACACATGTGCTTTTGCTAGGGGTTTAGAAAACTTTTTTTCCTGAATGACATGAAATAAGATTTATGAGAGGGCAATAACATCTTCTGATTATACCAGATAAGATAGCAACAGACATCAATTTAGAGCACTAATTCTGAGATACACAGTGGTTCAGAGATACTTTAAGCTTTTGCATTAAACACTTTTGTGTTCCCAGGTGACCTTGTGTGACTTCAGCAAATGAATTTTAAAACGAAAGAAATTTTGCTTTCTTCTTTTCTGCAATATGAAAATTGCAAGCAATGTTTTTGAAGTGAGCAAGAGGTAAATAGACACAAATATAGACTCTATAGTCTCAATAAATTATCCTGTAAGCTATAGGGTACTGTGGGGAAAATTGTGCCCAATCTCAAATTAGTACCAAAAAACTGGTACTGAAGAAGAGGTCAAATACACATATGCTGTAAAATGTGTCATTGTAGAATGTGTACCCATCATTTCATCAGAATTACCTATTCTACACAGATTCTGCTCTTAAAATGTGAAAAAATGACCTGTCTATATCATTTGCTAATAATTTGTCTGTCTTATTTGGAAAGACAATAATTTGTGAAAGTTAATTCTGTATTGGTTTTATATAGGCTGGCTATTGTCTGTAAATCAGAGCATCCTATTTTCTATAAATCAGATCATCCCTATGGGAAGGGGCAGGCCACTCAGAAAGACTACAAAGATTTCATGAGGTTATGTAGGGAGAAAATTAGAAGGGGCAAAGCCCAGTAAGAACTGAATTTGGCTAATGCCATAAAAGACAATAAAAAAAAAATTATAAATACATTAACAGTAAATGGATGACTAAGTTGAATCTCCATCCTCTGTTGGATAGTGGGAAACAGTGACAAAGGATGAGGAAAAGGCTGAGGTACTGAATGTATTTTTTGCCTTGGTTTTTAATAGTAAGATCAGTTGTTCTCTGAATGCCCAGGCCCCTGAACTGGAAGACAGGGACAGGGAGCAGAATAAAGCACCAATAATCCAAGCAGAAATGGTCAATGATCTGTTTTACCTCTTAGACAACCACAGGTGTATAGGACCAGATGAGATCCACCCAAGAAGACACTTCATAAGTGTGAGTCTGTTTTGAGACTGATACCAGTTCATAGCTGAGCTCATCTACAACATTTAATATCTTGGTCTTGCATAGCTTTATATTTCTTATTTATTTATTTCCATGTATTTATTTAATTAATTTATGACTGTGAAGATAACTGTGCTGTTATCCAGGTGACTTTTAGGATAAACAACAGCAATTAATCCATTATTTGTGATCTAAACCTCAGTAATTCCTGGCACCAATTAAATTACCTGTGGAATCAATATTTGACTTATAGTCAAGGTAACAGAGAAGAATGGATTCATTTAAAAGAAATGGGAGAAAGAAACACACAAATATTCTCCACCAGCACTGTGAAGTACATGTGCTTCTAGCCATATGAGAGGGGAAAAGCAACACTGCCATGGAAATCCATTATCTACACATCCAACCATAAAAGAAGCCAAAAGCAAATCTGTTCCTTATCTCAACACCTTGACACTTGTCATAGATTTTCTTATGCTGAGAGTGTTCAAATGGTTTGTTTGTTGTGTTGAAGAGAAATTCACTTTTTTAGGCTCTTCAGGGGAATACAACAGTCTTTACTTGATTGCTATCTCTCTCTGACTAGATCAAGTTTAGAATGTGAAGTAATTTATAAATCTTTAGTATCATATGGCCAAGGAGCCAGCCAGGTACCCTCTGATGTACCTTGATAATTTTCATTTATTCTTTTTAAAAGTTGATCCTGAGAGCCCTATGGATTATGAGAAAAAAAAAAAAAAAAAAAAAAAAAAAGAAAAAACTTCCTCAACAACCTTCAGTTTACTCTTCGACGAATGCCAGAGCAAGAAATTTGTGCAGATTGCAGTTCCAGGTCAAACTAAGTTAAAAAAGGAGCAAGGTATGTTAAGAAGATGTGACATCTTTTCCAATGAATATTTAAAATCTATGCTTTTTCTTAATGCTCCTGTCAAAGATTCTGGACTTAATGTTTATTGTTAGTGGAACAATGATTCTGCATTTCCATAAAGACATTTCATTATTTCATTGATACACATTCTTCTCACACACTTGGGAATATTCCTTCTTCCTTTAGCCATTAGACCAGAAATGTACATTTCCATTTATCCTCATGATCCACAGACTTCTAAGAATGTTGAAATGAAATTCAGGAAATATCATCACAGAAGTACAACTCTAATAGTCTTGATACTTAGACTTGATGAAGCTGTTGTTAGGGAAAGCAGTCCTCCTGGTGGATTTTGCCTATCTGCTGTTTCAGAACAATGGCCAAGTGACCTAAATATTTTAGGTAGTTTTTGGATTTAGTACATCTGTCCTATTGTAGAGGTGAAACTGAAGGGAAACAGCCTAATGAACACTTATTTTCACTGGGAATTGAGACTACTTCAAATCTATAGAATGGCAAAATTTACAGAGTTGTTGTTTTGGGTTTTTTTTCTCATTTTGGTGTATCATTACTTGATCCAAATACCTAAATAACACAAATCTTCTGACTCTGACTTTTTCCTTCCAAACTGGCAGAACAACTATAGTGTTAGACTGGTGTTCATCTTGATTTCTGATCCAAAACCTTTAACTTCAATGGCCTTTAGAACCTTAGTGGTCTTCTTTTCAGTATCCTTTTTCTAGTACTATGTTGTGTATAATTAAGTGCAGTCTTAAAATTAACTCCTGCATCCTCTGCTCATTATTAATTTCTAAGTTATTAGGCTTCCATGCATGGCTACATTTTGTCTCTTGACTTTTATTATTTTTTTCTATCTAGCAACTTGTCTTATAACTGACTCTTTTTTCTAGTTAAGAATCTCTGATGTGGAACCTTGCCAAATGCTTCTCGAAAGTCCAGATGTACTATATCTAAAAAGTTACTTATCTCCAATGCCAGTCTAATCTTTAAAGTATTCTAACAGATTATTTAAGCATTATTTTCCTTAAATCAAGCTATTCTGGCCACCTTTAATAAAATATACTTTAGCAGGGATTCTCCTATTGACCTCTATCAAGACTTTTTCCCTAAAGCTCATGTTAAACTATGTAGCCTACACTTTCTTGTTTTATCTCTTAAGACCCTTTTATTCTAGGAATGGAGTTATACTTGTCACTTAGCCCTCAGAAATCTCTTTCACATCTAGTGAAATTTTAAATCATACCATTTAAAGTTTTAACAACACCTTACCTTGTTCTTTCATGAAATATATTTATATATCAAAGACATCCAAATCTGTAGTAATAACTTTAGATCCTGTTGACTCTATTACTACAGAAAAAATTCTAGAAATACTATGTTAGTAACTACACAAATGAGCAAGAAAGTTTAGGAGGAGGAGTAAAGGACTTCCAGTGGTTAACACTTCCAGGTGTAAGCATCCCAAAACAAGATTTACTTTCTTCATTTTTTATTTTTTTTTTTAATGGTATATTCCATGATGGAGTTTACAAACTTTTACTTTCTAAAATGGTATCTCAAAATAGTATGGAACCTTTCTTTTCTCCAAAACACTACGGAATGATCTGATAAACAGAAAAGGTATCTGTGGCTGAAGAAAATAAAATAATTGAGGGAATAATTGAGTTCATTCCTTATAGAAATCAGAATGGCAGAAATCAGCAATTTTATAGATGTTTCCACCTTTAAGTAAGTTGAAAAAAGTGTGCTATCAGCAAAAGATGATCAAATTCTGCAAAGCTTATGAGGAAATGGAATGGGGCAGATAATTTCTGTGTAGTGAAATTTGTGTTATACCAGTGTCTGAGTAGATTCAGAGACTCCATCAGCTCTGAACCTGAAACTGATTCAGTAAGATGAGAAAACAATAAGGAGCATTGGACCTGACAGGTAGTTTCACTAGATGTGTTTTGAATAATAGCATTGGTAAAATCCAATCTGGCAGCCATTAAGGCCAAAGACAACAGCTAAAAAGGATTTAAGAAAGACGTGGGTAAATGCAATACAAAACAGGAGGTGAGGCTGTGAAGACCAAGAGTCAAACAAAAATTATGACAACTATAAAATAGTAGTAAAGAGTTTCCAGCACAGATAACTTATTGGATGAGAAAATTCTCCAAAACTGAACTCAAAAAAAGCAAGAGAACCCTTGTGACTTAACTGTGAAGAAATGTATATGACAGTACAAAGCCTGTATGTTAAAAAAAAAATACATTCCAACAGACAGCAGGACAGAGAAAGCTTCCTGTCTGTGAAACAGGAAAAAGGAATCAAGAGACATGGAAGTGTTACTGAACACATACTAGTTATATGTTTGAACTGTGCCCAACTCAAAATGAGGCACTCCATAGGTTGTTGACCATTTGCTCACACTCTGTCCATGAACATTGCAGAGTTACTAAACTCATACACAGGACGAAAACTGTAATGCAATTGCCTTATTATGGTCATGGATAAGAGCTAGAACAGGGCACAGTTGCACTGCAACGAAGGTTTGAGCTTTTAAAAACAAGCAGCATGGTATCCCAAAGACACAAAGTCAATCAAACTCATGTGGTCATCTCAGAGATCAATATTTTTCTTTTGCTGCAAGCCAGGGTCCCTGAGCAAATCACAACATAGTAACTGTTAGCAACAGTTGACTAGTTCACAGAAACCCTTGTCTGGAAGTAAACTGTAGAAGAGAGAACAGAGAAGCCTGACAAGTAGTCTTAAAAGTAAATGGTTGTCTGGTATTAATGAGGAACGATAAATAGACTTCAGTGTTTCAGTGAACATTTTTTGACAGAATATTTCAATTCTGTAAAATCATTGTGTATATTTTCTCCCTTTCCTTAAGAGTGCAGTAATTCAGTGATTCAGTGAAACATTACAGAGATTCAGGTTAATGCTACAGGTAGAGAAAGGATTTAGAAATATTTTACTGCTATTCTTTTTCTGTTCTGTACATATTGCAGATTTACTATTTAAATAGTGAGTTGTTCCCACACAGAGATGTGGTAAGTGATTACAAAGATTATGCTATTTTAACATTTGTGGAAATCTGCAGTAATGACTTATGGACAGAGGGGAAAATACCAATTTCCTCTATGTTTCTCCACATTTGCAAGGTTTTTATAGTTTGTTTAATTGCCAGCTGTACTCTTGAGCTTCTGCATGGCAGATTTAGATATTCTTAACTCTTCATTTTTTGAGTAGGCCCAGATATCAAACTATTTTTCTTGGGATATGTACATCATACATATCATACAACACATCAAATAGAACAGGATAAACTAATAAAAAAAGATAGTTTGCAGTCTGTCTCACAGTGAAAATATACCCACAAAATCATCCTCTTCTCTGTGCAAATGTAATGCCACCATCATCACCATCATCTAGATATTCAACCCAACTCAGCCTTACATGATATCCTTAAGTTCTTCTATATGTTTCTGGTCATCAATTTACATGGTAATAAAATCTTCCAAAATACCACTGCTTTTAGTAGTTATACCATTTATTCCATAATAAATTGTTTCTTGGAAAATGTTATTTACAAGCTGAGTTTCTTTGCTCTGGGCTGACTGCCACCTCATTTTGGCTTGCTTCATAGGACTCTACATTTAAATATGGCTATAAATTGATATAAATCTCCTCTAAAATTCTCCTACAGCTCTCCACCCAGAAATACAATCTATTTGCCCTCTTCAGCTTCTGAGAAACAGCACACCACTCAAATACTCACAGAATGTGTCCTTCATTCAACAGAGATAATTAGTTTCTGTTACTTAAACTGAGCAACTATTTCCCTTCAAAGAGGATATTATATTTGCCTAATTGCATTTAAGTGCTAAACACGATAAAGGATAATGTTTCCTGAGAATGGAGGCTTTGCTGGTAGAAGGCTAGTTGTCTGTTACAAGGGTCAATAGAAAGCTACAGTTTGAATAACTGATGGAAATTCACAGATCACTGAGCACAGGCACATTTTTCCCAAATGACTTACGGTGAATCTTTCCCATACAATTCATATCCTTATCAGAGGCACTAAGTGAGCATGAAAGGCAAACTGTTGACTTTCTGTTACGTTATGAAACAATCAAGATTGAGCTGAGCTAAGTAAGAAGGATGCTAGTCTGCAGATTTCTGCAAAAGACCTACTGAGACATCAACCCCACTATTTGCATTTTCCTGTCTTAATTAAAGAGTCCTTTCCACTAGCTTGTTCCAGGAAGACATTCACAGTGCAGATGCTGTGGTTTAATTCTTCTCAGAATACAGACATGCTACACAACTTTGCCTTCAATTTTTGGCTAAACAAACAGGCAAGCAAACAGTAGAAGAAACTAATGGAGAACTTAATTATATCTATCCATCAAGCCCTAAATTTGCTTCCTTCCAGAATAGCAAGCACTGTCTTTAAATCCAAAAGGACTGATGGCAAGATACCAAGTTTAAAATTCTCCCACTGTCATAGGCTGTTTTACTAATTATCCAGATTCCAAGGCAATCATACAACCCTAATCATTCACCTCACGCCTGGAAACATAAGTCTTGTTCTTTTGATGAATATTTATAAGACAGTGTAAAGCAGTCTACTTTCTTTTCCCTTCAGGCAAGACAATTTGGAGTTCATCAATATGTATTACCAAGGACTTTTATAAAAGGCACTTCAAAGGAAATTCATCAGGCATTCCTTTTGTCTTGATTTCTGTTAGACTGATACTTCCTTTTGACAAGTATCAATAAATTATCCTCTGATGGCTAGAAACTTGATGTCTTATTCAGAAACTTCCTCACACAGCAAAGTCTGGTCTTAGAAGTTTACAATTAAATTTTTAGCCTCCAGGTTCTAATTTAAGGATAAAGGAGGACAGAGGAAGCATGCAAAGGACAAAATAATCAATGTGTTTATACAGTGGTTCTATGACATATTTTGTTTTCACAGATGACAGGAATTAGCCAGTTAAGAATTTCCATGACCTACATTCCTTGTTACATTTTCCATTTGACTTTTGACTGTATTTGGAATTCCTTACAGGAAAAATTGAGACTCTTAAGTCCCCAGTGCTCAGGCTGAACAATAAGCAAATTAAAACCAGATTAATGTTGATACATAGTGTTGAATGACACAATGTCTCTGTCCCAGCTGGTTATTACTTTTCCTCCTTTGGATGATGGCACAAGGGCTCATGTTTCTTGGAAAGAGGGTGGGATTTTACAGTAGAATAGAAAAAGAAAAGTGCTTCTCTTATTAATATGCAACAAAAAACCCCCACTTTAATGTTGCATAGTGTTTCCATTGCCCATGTAAAAGTTAATATCTACTTTGTACTTATTTAGCTTGCCACATATGCATGCACAAGCAAAATATCATGCAAAATATGAAAATGCATCAAGTAGTATCTGATGTTAGACATGCAGGAGAAAATAATGGCGGAAAAAAAAATCATTGTTCATTATTTTCCTGTTTTGTTTTGTTTTGTTTTTAAATAAGAAACTGAACTATTAGAATACTTTATGGATGTAGAGGTGTGAAGTGAAATTTTAGCTTTAAAGGGAAGACAGGAATTTTCACAAGTGAAAAGTGAACACTCCACTCATGTTGCATCATTATGAGCCCACATATCATGATCAGGCTAGTCTTAGTTTCTTGGAATCAGGAGCAGCAGCCCGAAGGGTTGATCATTTTAATGTATTGAAAGATTGAGACTGGTTTTAAAAATTTCTGAAGGAAACTGGGGAAAATTCGTTCCTGACTAATTTCCTGAAAATTAGTTCTATGGTTGTTTACCAGAAAAGTGTGTTAAAACTAACTCAAGTACTGACAAACTGTAATATTTTATGATAAATACAATCCAGATCAAGATGGAAACTGCGAGAGGGACTTTATGAACTCTCCCCTCAAAACAGACATGGAAAAAAAGCACCAATGTTTCCTTGTCAATAAGTAATTACAATGCAAACAGGCACTGGAGCAAAAGAATTGAGGAAGGAACCACACAGACCAGGAAGTATATGGAGATGGCCTGAAAATTAGCTGCCAGACTTTTCATCACTGCTTAAAACTTTCTTTATATCTTCTGAGAGTAGAGAGAGACCTTGTAAATCTACAATGAGTAATAAGAACCATAAATAACTTAATATTCAAATAAATAAATAAATAAACTATGTATTTGCTGTCATGAGTGATATTAGATGAGGTAGAACTAACTTCTGTGTATCTAGAAAGTAACAGAAACTCTAATGAGTGATACTTATCAATAGTACAGTACTTGAAGTGAAAAAAAAAGTAACGTTATTGAGCAATATAAGGTTTACTATCATAATTGGCAAGCTGCTGTGCCTTGATCTCAGTTAAATTGGGATGTTTACCAATGGAAATAGGGGAATATTAATTTTCTCAATCTTTCTCTGAAAAAAAAGCCTCTATTTTCCCCATAAATACATTCTTTGTGCCACATGAAATGCTTAATGTTTAGGTTTGAAAATCTGTTTATTGTGGACATCTAATTAGAATAACTCAATGTCTAAATTATTGTGCTTAATGTGTTACTCTGAATAAATATTTAATATGCTACCTTAGGTGTTCCTGTCTTAGTATTTTGACATCTATTTCCTAATTACAGCAGAGCAGTTGTAATACTGAAGCTTATGCCACAGCCAGTAGAATTTCTAAGGAAAAGTTCAAAATACATTTTAAAATATTCATGCAAGGTTAAACTGTCAAGACTTGTGAAAATTTAGGATGAAAATAGGTAACTATTGCCTCATGCAACTTCTGTTAAATAAATGCATACTAATGGATGGATGAAATTTCCCTAGGGTTCAGTTTATGACAGGAAACATTTCTTTCAAGACCTGATTAGAAAAAAATACCAAAACCAAGAAATTCAGGTAGGGGAATGTCATATGCCTGTCAGCCTCCTGTGATATTATCTTCATGAACTTCTGATGCTTCTGGCATCATGTTCTCAGGTCAGCATCAAGAAACATCATCCTTGAGTTAGCACTTTAGGCAGGGGGTTTGGACTCAAAGATGCCTAGAGGTCCCTTCCAACCCATGCCATTATATGATTCTATGATTCTAAGAATTCTTTCATATGTTTGAAACTTAAAGAATAAAGCAAAGTTACTCATACCTTATATTTTATATTCTTTTGGGGAGGGGTTAATTTTTTTTTTTTTTTTTATTTAATTTTACTTTTTTTTTTTACTTATAAAGGTATAAATCAATAGCGCTGCTTGTAAGCCTAGAAAATACTATTTT
>JAOEGS010002094.1:6687-29280 GCA_025447755.1 Corythornis vintsioides | reverse complement strand
TAATAATAGAGGTATCAGACACTAGGACTGCTGAGATACCTTGAAAATACTATTAAGGTTTCTGAAAAGGAAAATTACAATGTGAAATTCCTGGTGTATTAATTATACACTAGTCCAATGATTGATTACACTGTGGAATGGGAATTGCTCTCAACCTTCTCCCCTTTGAGATTCTGTCACAAACTTATCATTAGAGCACCTGCATCCTCACACACATATTCAATGATACCATCTCTGTTTTTAATCTTCCTGTAATTTTTGGTATGTGTTGTACACTCTCCAGAGTGCAAGAAGGACATGTTGTACCCATTAACCTTTCCACACAAAGAATATTCACTTCATCCAGCAGTCTGACAGAGGCCCAATCAACTACTGGATAGGACCAAGCAAAAAAATGCATGTTTTATACAGAATATGCTATCAACTAACAAAAGTCATCTTCTGCACAGAGTGAATTTAGAGGGAACAGATTAAAGCTCATGTAGTAAATAAATTATCTCAATAACGTATGTTTGTGTTTGCTAAAGGAATAAGGGAAGCTGTGAGAGTAAAATGTGAGTATTTTAAGGGCTGTCTCAGTGACAAACTGTATGAAGTAGAAATAAGGAAAATATCTTGTTGTGGTGAATTTTTCATTAGAAGTCAATAGACTCTGTAAAGCTGTCAAATGTTAACTAGCTTACCTTCTGCTCATTCCAAAAAGGTTAATGGATACAGCACATTTGCTGGCGTGACATTGAAAAACAAAGCATGAGAAATGGTATATGTACATGCTTGGTTTTTGTTGGATTTTTTTTTTTTTTTAATACCTACAATATATAAAAGAGGCTGATTGTGAACAGGGCTATTTTAAATGCCTCACCCAAACACAAAAAAATGACAAATAGCCATCCTGAAGTTCCAGGAAACCAATTTTCTGAAGACTAGGTGTGAATGTAGTGCTCTTGTCTATTTGGGGACTGATGAACTGCAGTCAAACTAAGATACTTGGATTTTTAATAGGAATATCTTGAGGAAAATGTAATGACCTGTGATCTTCAGGAGATCAGACTAGATGGTCACTTGTGACCTGAAACTCTATCAAATTATTAATAAGGTCACTCATTACACCTCTTAATCATATGGGTTAAGATGCATATAATCAATACTTCCAAGCAGAAACCTCTGAGGTAAGACTCTCAAGTCGTAAACAGAAGAATTCACACACACACACACACAAAAAAAGTGAGACTCATAGCCATGAAAAATGTGGTTTGGGTTGTTTGGTTTATTTTTTTCCCTTTTCAAAACACAAGAACCTTCATTAGGCATGAGGTGGATATTTGAACACACTTTAGAAATCTTTACAGTCATGTTTGATATTAAAAAAAAAAAAAGTCCTGAGGCTATGCAAACTTAAAAAATGTTATAGACAGTATCTAGTGATACAATGTTCCATTAATTTGGCTGCAAGTTTTCACAGGAGTTTTTAATAGAAACCAGAAACCTCTTGTTAGAGAGGTTTAGAAATTGTGATTAATAGGAACCTGAATTTGATGAAATACTTGGAAGTGCCGCTATGTGTCCTTTTCAGGAAGCTTAATTTACTAACCCACTAACAGTTTCAGTCTTGATTTCTATGGGAAAGAAAAAAGACACTTTACATGTTCAACTTGTGAAATATACTGCAGGGTTTAAAGAAAAGCAATATCAAAAGAAACTTAATGCTTTCAAGAGTCTAAATGCAGCTATGAATCCACCTGCATCTGGGGAGGATTTTAATAAGCTTTGGCAATGCAATTGGACCTTGGAATTTCTTATTTTCTTAATTCAAGAAACAGATTATAAAAGTCTGCTATTAAGCTGAATTTATTCCATGAAGAATCCACTGATTATGGGTAGAAATAATCAAACAAAACCAGCTGAGAACTTTGGAGAAAAGAAGTAAGATCATATACTCTAATAGAAATTTCTGGTAGTCTTCCCCTAGGAAGAAAATGAGGAGGAGATTCCTATTCTGGCAAGAAATAATGCTGAAAGTGAAACCCAAGAACAGCAGAAAAATTGTGATGGAAACCTGAAAGTGCTACACTGCTTGCCTATCCCTAGCAAAACCAGGATTGAATTACTAGTACAGGAATGAGCATTGTAATGTGTTTATGTAATACTAGCGTGGAAATGAATTCCAGAGAATCTCTAAAATCTATCAAACTGTCACTGATACTTCTCACATTACAGAAATGTATTGCAACTTTCAACAAGTCTGCATGTGACAATATGCTAAAATTCAGTGTCCTGGACCAGCATGGAGCTCAGCAACCATGGGACAATTGCCATAGTAGTTTTTTTTATTTGCTAAGACAACAAATATGGAGAGCCTAAGCAAATGCCATGAAAGTCACATGCAAAACAGAGGTCATAGATAATTCTTTGTTTTTTTCATCTTTACCTACAAGCATTAGACAGTTTCAAATCCTTTGGTATCTGTTTTATTTGCCTGCATCCAAAGTATATTCAATACTTCCAGAATCTTCTTATAAATTTTCTTTTCTTAAGCGGTGTGCTAGTTTATAATGTAAAAGTCAGAAATTATTCTTCAGTGCAGTTATGCACCCTGGCATAAGAAATGAAGGGCTCAGATAAAAGATATCTTTTTTCTTGCCTTTCGACATTGATGTTTCATTGACATAGATATTTTTTTTCACATTGTTTACAGGTGTTGCATAAAATTTTTGACAAGAATGGTGTTGTTTATATAAACAGAATCATTGTGTGCAAAATAGTCTTATATCTACATGTGCCTGCTCATGCAGTATGAGCCTATTTACTGCAGTCTACAGTATTTGATCCATAGTTATCAGCATTCAGTTGGCAATTTGATTTAGAATATATAGCCTGAAAATAGCTTCATTTCACATATATTACTTTCTGACTGCTGCTGTGATTGCTCAGCCAGAGTCCATCTGTGGAAATGTTAAAACTATTCATCAGACATGAATATTCATCAGAGTTATATTCTTATTTTCCTACACATCACAGGGATGTCAGACACAACTGCTAGGTAAAAGGTGTGAATAAACCTCCAACTCTCTTAAAAGTAAAATCCTCCACACCCATGCTCAGGCACATCAGGAAGCTCAGTGAATTCTTCCTGTCCAGTTGAAAGGCAAAACCTTCTGGATCTTCCTAAGGCAGCAAATACCATTCAGTGTGGTATTTGTCATATCAGTGAATCAGTCTGAAAGAAAATGACAATCCCAAATAATTACAAAATCACAATTCAAGCTTCCCAACTACTGAACTCAGTTTATAAACATGAAGCATTTTTAAAGGAATTATTTATACTTATTTTTATTGACTCAAGTCTTTGGGGACTAAATAACAAATTTAAACATGCTGGTTTTAAATAGAGATTGAGAGTGACTAATCAGAGGATCTGGAGATTAAAATATAAATTAATAAAATACAGACTTGTAAAACTGGATCTAGAATGGTGAAACAGCTTTACTATAAATGTTTAGTGGCTTCAGCAGGAATGGAATTTGGGTCCAACCACAAAGACATATTATCTCAAAAAGCAATTCTGTAACCCTTACTAAATTCATGCCACATATCCTGTTGAGTTCAAAAGAAAACACAGAATGAAAACTGTGTATCTTACATCCTGAATAAAAAAAATGCAGGGTGAGGCTTACTACTTCCAGCAGTGCAGTTCCTGACACTGCATCATTCATGTCCTTCATCAAGGCTGAGTTCTGGCACCAGCCCCACAGTTGGCATAAGCCAGTAAAATCGTATTGATTTTGGTGGAGCTACAGCATTTGACATCAACTAAATATGAGGACCATTAACTTTCTATTGTCTCTAGAGCATCTGCCCATATATTTGTCATGATACATATTTATATGATAATGGAGTTAATACAAAAATCATTAGACTACAATAGAAATATTTCAAGGGTTGTCTGGCATATTCAACAGGACTAAAATCCCCTCCTTAGCAGAAGTGTTGTTCACAACCTATATGCCATTCATGTACTAGCTATTTATTCTATACAAGCTTTGTATAAGAGTTTTCTTTAGGACAGAATTAAACTGCTATTGAATATTTGTCTGAAGAGAAAAACAAACGAGCAGGCAGACAAACAAACCAGGCCTAAAACATTTTTCTATAGTTATCTGGAATTAATGCAACCAGAAGGACTGCTTAAACAACAATGTATTTAATGTAGCTCTTCATCACTTAAGTTTTTGATAAGTGAATCTGATATTGGAGGAATGGTTTGGGAAGGACCCCGTTTCAATATTTTGAGAGTTTGGGATTGCTTGTTTATGCTGATTCTGGGAGGATTTATTTTTTTATAGAGGATTTCTATAAAATGCTTTGTGGTCTCCTCAGTTTCTTTTGGAAAATAATAACTAGATTGAACAGAGCACTTTAGAAAATATTTCATTTCTTGGCTTTTAAAATCAATATTTTTCACACTGTCATGAATATTTTTTGTAGAAGCCTTGGCAGCTATTTTTGTTCATTGTAATTGTGGCTATAGGTGAAGATGGAGTACCTTTCTCTCATTATTAAGAGCTTAGTAGCCCTGAGCTAAAGGCTGCAATTCTTCATGTCACCACTGTGGTGGCAAATAAGATTTTCCATTTAGTTTCTGGTAACCTCATTTGTCAAGAAGACTGTATTTCAAGATTATATAGATTTAAGGCAAACAAAACTGGACAGTTAAATGCTTTGTCATAAATTGAATTAATCCATTAGCAGAGAATTAAACTAATGGAACATTAACATTGCTGATATGCTGGCCTATTTCAGACTTTATGTAAAGAAGGTTTGTGAAGTTAATATAAAATTAAATCATATTTTCATTAATGACAGTTTCAGCATGCTGCCAGCACACTCTCATATACTGACACGAGTTTCATCCAAAATTATGAATAGATTTTTCTCTATGGAACTTGTCCATTTTCATTCTACTTTATGTTTTTAATTTGTGTGTGTGTGCATGTGTGGTTGTCCCGCTCTGGCAGGGGTTTGGACTAGATAACTTTCAAACCCATACATTCTGTGATTCTATGTGTATGTGTGTGCCTGCATGCAACAACAATCAGGAGTGTTCATTGATTCAATAAAATCCTTCATCACAGTCATAAGCTTACAAATGTTCATATTCTTAGGAAAAAAAACCAAAGCATCAGGTAAGTACTGTCTCATTTATTTCAACTGACATGACAGATGCACCAAAATTAAATGAGTGTTGAAGTTCACTTAAATTACATCTCATTTTCTGAAGTTTCTTTGTGATGCAACATCAACATGAAATATGAATTTTTATTAGAGAATTTAACTATTTAATTGTGACTGTGAGTATTCCACTCATCCAGAATGCTAAAACACTATTAGCTACAAAACTTTTGAACATTTATCTTTTCACAAAAGAAAGAGGAAAATTACATTTTTATAGTAATTTTTAAAATAACATTGTCACCACAGTATTCTTCATATTCTAATAGTCTATTTTATGTGAGCTATATTAGAGTTAAAACAGCTCTGGGAGATTTCTTGATGAATTATCAGTGGTCGGTTCCATGAAGCAAAGATTGGTTTTCTTGACTAGAAATGAACCAACAATGGGTTCAGTGTGTTTTATATATATTCTTGCTTGGAAATATGCTTTTATTATAAAGTGTCATTTGTACTTCCACTACTTTGAAAGAGCAGATCAGTTATCTAGTCTGCATACTGAATAATTCAAAGAAGTGTTCTCTATTAAATATTTAATATATTCAAAATTATACAGTCCCAATATATATCAATTAAATGCATACATTTATGTAAGCCCACTTTTATTAAGCCAAATTAAATATTGAATGAAATTTAATAATTAAACTAAATTACTTAGTGGATCAATTTAACACAGAACTTCACTTTATGCTACAATACTTGAATAACAGACGAATAAATATTGAATGGGTTAAAAGTAACTGCTAGAAATACTTCTTCTAAAGTCAAGAATTAAGATGTGTGTGAATATTCTTTGCTTTTTTTTGATCTTCTTAAACTAGAAAATAGAAAATATCTGCCACTGTATAGGCTACCACATGCAGAAAAGACAGTAAAAAGAAAAAGTAGTGTTTGTACACTTGGGTTTTAGAAACCTACTCAAGAATTATCTAAGCTTAATTTCATAACAAAGGACTTGTTAGGGTTGTGCATTCTCAAGCCCATCTTCCCTTTCTTACTTCTAGCCTGAACTACACAACATTTTACATTTACATTTCATGAGATATATACAGTGAAAAGCAGAGGTGGAAAGTCACAGGGGCTTGATCCAGATCACCAGTACATGAACTTTGATAGGTAAGACAAATGGTCTTATTTATAAGTCATCATGTAACCAACCCTGTAAAATACCTTACTGTACATGGAAAAAAAAAAAAAAAAAAAAGATAGATAGAGAATGACCAAACAGAATAAAATTCTCAAAAGATATTAAATTCTTACAAATAGTTTAATGATCCAGCTTCTTGTGAGATGTATTCACAGGGAAGTTCTATGTGTACCATATTTCCTGAAGCTGTCATTTTTCAGCTTTTCTACAGAAAAAAAAAAATCAAAGAAGAGCTGTAGCTTAACAATTGACCATATTTCTTTTAAATGTGTGTAGTAATGCCACCTAAAGCTGTTAGGACTAGCTTCATAATGAGAAAAGAAAGAAGACAATCAGCTATTTGGCAACTGTGTCATATTCTGATGCTTTCAGTCTGGCTATATTTTTTAAATGACAAAAGACAATTTTATTAATTGGGAGTGTATATGCTGAAAAAGATTGTTTTAATTATTAATTATTGTTTATAGTAAATTAAAGGTTTTCCTACTAGTCATTCTTGTACTCTGGAATCATATTTATTTCATTAGATAGATTAAAAATTAATTTAAGAAAATTAATTTAAAATGAGAAATGAGCAAATGCAGCCTTAGTCTCAGTGCATGCCCTATTTGCATCTTGGCTGCTCACTGGGGTGATATGGGACCTGTCAACATAAGAAGCCATCAGAAGAAAAATGAAGCAGGCACCTTGCTAATAACTTCTGAGGGATGTTTAGTTGGTAGAAGAGGGGCCAGGAGATAAAACAAAATACTTTGGGAAGAGGAAAAGTAACTGTGCATAGAAACTTTTAAAAAGTATGTGACACTTCTTTCAACTTATGTAATACTTCTTTCAACTTCATTTTCTGAATTTAACATATCAGAAACACGTGCAGGCTTCAGCAAATATTTGCATTTAATATCTGAAGTCCATAAATGAAACTAAATCAGCAGTATTCAGTGGTATTCTACACTCAGTGCATCTTCATCTTTTTCACCTTTAATACACAAAACTTTTTTTTTTTTCTAAATAAATTTACTGCACAATAATTCATATACTGATAACTCTCACTCTGTGTTTTGAAAACAAACTTTCTCACCTCTATTATATTAGTGATGCAAGAGGACAATAAATACTACCATTTTTTGGTCTATTATACTGCTTTTTTTCACACTTTCACACACTGACAATACAAATAAATACTTGTTCACCTAAATCACAGTCTAGTGAGATTTTGAGCAATTTTTGTATGGTGTGTCATGTACCTGAGGCCTTGAAGAGTACAAATGGAGAAAGGGCAGGATTTCCTCTTCAGCATGTAACTTGCAGGTATTTAAGGAGCTTTGCAATTGTCTTATTAAATAATTTCATACTAAATACTGTGTGTAAGCAGGATTATTTTGACAGATACTTCAGATTTGAAAACTAGAATAAGTCCAACTGCTAGAAAGAGCAAACAGCCCTTAAAATGCCAGTTCCTTACATCCTTCCTCTTTCTATTCTGCCACAGCAACACTTTGCCTTCAGACACTACAAAATTTTATGTGCTGTACATTATGTCTGTTTTGCTCATAGATGACAGTAGGATTCTGACTCTTTTCAATGTCTTCCTTCCCTTGTGAACCTCTTCTTCTCCTCCAGAGTCTACTATGGCATAGAAAAAATATTATAGAAGGATCCAGTCATCTTGTGTAGCTTTATCTCAGTAGATGTAAGTAGATTCAGACTCCTTTTTCTTCCCCCACCTGGGGTCATACAGTGTGCATTACAATCGACTCTGTAGAACTGGAGAAGAATGTGCAGTTTAAAACAGAGGAATTAATATGGGTAAAATGTTAGCATCAGAACACTGAAGGACATATCTGTATTTTATGTATATATTGTTTCAAACTGAGGGAATGTGGATAAATATGTGTAAATAGGAGACTTTCAGGGAAAGGGATGAAAGTGGGAGATAAAAATACTCTAATATGAAATTGTGTTCCAATGTATTTTGTTGTCACAATATTAGGAACATAAAAATGTGGAAATATGAAACAAAAATCAACTCCCCTTCCACATCCCTGAATTTCTCAGTATTGCCTAACTTTAGGGGAATTGTCTAGTCCACAAAGAAGCTGGGGTGTAAAAATACGTGTTGCTCAGATCCTTCAGGCATGTGTTAGCTGCTGAATTCACAGTACTACATCATTGTGAGTGCAGGTGTTAAGCTTCATTAGAACAAGTCCTTCTTATTTCCTCTGTGACATTCTTTCCTCTTTCCACTAAAGCCAGCACTTTCTCAGTTCCCTTGTCTAGATAACTGTACTGCTTGGTTGTTCAAGCCAAGCAGGGAATTACAGCATTTAATTTTGAAAAAGCAATTGGGAGGATGATTATCAAAGGTTATCTAGGAAAGGAAACATTATGAAATAGATTTCTGCCAACTCCTAGGTTTGCTTGCAGGTGCACAGGGATGTGAATAGCTTCCTCATGCAGACCTAAGCACTCACTAAATTCTTCTGTCTGTGAGACTTCTTGAGTGTGTGAGACACCTAAGAAGGGGCTGGCTTCAAGGAAGGTAACAAGAATGGCTCCATTTTCATCTTTGCATCTGCTACATTTCTGAAAGAAGTATACTCAATTGAAGAGAGATGAGCTATCTACCATCATATTCTTTTTATCTTTTGGATGGATATGAGTGCATGATTTACAATTGACTGTTTTAATGCAGACAAGCAATCAAGATACTGGTGAACTTTACTTGGGCTAATATTCATTCCTTCACTTCTCCAGGTTAAAGTCATGCCTAGAATTCAAGTTATAGCCCGTGTAAGGCACATACCTACAGATTAAGACAACCGGTGACTGTAGTTTAGTCCATGCACTATGTCACATTCTATGTCCTAAAATCTGCATGAGTTTAAGTAGCATTTTGCCATTTCTAACATCCTAATGTCTCTCCATTACAAAGAAATTCTGTTGATCTGACTTCTTTAGCCTTCTAAAAAATGTCTACTCTGTGTAGTCAATCATAGGGGATAGCATTTCCAAAGGATCTTCTTAATGATTCTATAGGTGCCTAGTTCTTTCTCTTGACTCCATAGTTCAACAGCTTGCTGAGGCTGGTCATGCAGGGATGGGATTCAATGGCTTAAGCAAAGTGTGTAGTGCCACTTATGGCTCCTAAATTACTGGAGAATTTTTCACACAGCTGAAATGTATTCACAGAATGTAAGAGAGATTGAAGACATTAAGAGGTCAGCTGGGATACTTTACCTGAAATTAGATATCTAGGTGGATGACTTTTGAATATCTAGACAGCTAAAGATAACCCACTCTAAAGATCTAAATCAGCTTCCAGACACTATACCAACAGTAAGCTAATTTTACCCTGGTACAGCAGAATGATAAAGGCAACAGGTCTACAGAAAAACTGTATTTCTTTCAAGAATTGATGAGAAGCTGGCCATGAGCCAATACTGTGCAACTGAAGCCAAGAAGGCCAATTGTATACTGGGCTGCATCAGGAGAAGTGTGGCCAGTAGATGGAGAGAGGTGATTCTGCCCCTCGGCTCTGCTCTGGTGAGACCTCCCCTGGAGTATTGCATCTAGTTCTGGAGCCCTCAGCACAGGAGAGACACGGAGCTGACAGAGCGGGTCCAGAGGAGGCCACAAAGATGATCAGAGGGCTGAAACACCTCTTCTATAAGGACAGGCTGAAGGAGCTGGGGTTATTCAGCCTGGAGAAGAGAAGGCTCTGGGGAGACCTCATAGCCACTTTGCAGTTCCTGAAGGAGGCCTGCAGGAAGGCGGGAGAGGGGCTGTTTCCAAGGGCCTGTAGTGAAAAGGTGAGAGTTAATGAGTTTAAATGAGAGAAAAGGAGATTTAGACTAGATATCAGGAAGAAGTACTTTACTTTGAGGGTGGTAGAACAGTGGAATAAGCTCCCCAGGGAGGTGGTTGAGGCCCCATCTTTGGAAGTATTCCAGGTGAGGTTGGCCAAGGCTCTGAGCAGCCTGGTCTAGTTGAGGGTGTCCCTGCTCCCTGCAGGGGGGCTGCACTAGATGCCCTTTGGAGGCCCCTTCCAGCCCTAGCCATTCTATGATTCTAAGATTTACTTCAAAGACTTAAATTCAAAGATGTCTTGCTGTTCCATCTTCCCACATTGGTTTTTGTAGTCTTCCATTCAAGAAGGAAGCAGAAAGGATTGTTCTCTTAACTTACCATATGGTATGTGCTGTTCAAACCTAATACCAGAACCACCATAAACAGCTGTGCAGAAATTCAGGTTAGTTAGACCCATAGATTTTCTGGTTTTGGCTTACATAATGGTGTTTCTAACATTTCCAGATGTATGCTTCTTAGGAGGAGTAGTGTTCCTTCTGTGGTGACATTATATAGTTATGTAAAGTAAAAATATATATTTTTTAAATTTTCTAACAATGACTGATGCATTAGAAGAGCTTCTGCTACATGAGATCTGCTACTGAATCTCACTCAGCTGACAATTCAGAGATAACTAAAACCAGACAGAAATAAATCTGGAAGTCTCAAATGTGATACTGAATATGGAACTGCTTTCCTTCAATGTGATCACTTCAGACTCTTAACCATTATACTATTCATACTCTGACCTTTAGCCATGTGCTTTTCTTTTCCTTTTAATAGGGAATTGATTAATAGATCTACCTGTTGTTGAATTTGTTGCCTATCAAGCCTGAGCAGTAAATTTCATTGCATATACACTAAAATTAAAATAATAAGCTGTGTACCGTATTTTTTTAAGATTAGGGTGCATTTATTCCAGGTATACTTTAAAAACCCATTTGATAAAATGACAGTACATAGCATATCTATGCTTAGCAATATAAAAGGAAAACAGCCTTCCAAATATATGTAGCATAATTTAAAAAAAAATAAAATATTAATAAACATATAAACTATAAAAAACAATAGTGAAATATTATTGTGATGTTAATTAACTCCTAAAAGTAAGTAAAACTGAAAATGGCTACATTAATAAATACCACGTTTTTAAATGTCAAAGTTTTGTATTAGATTAATGCAGAGCCAGGTCTTTCAGTCTTTCCTCATCCAAGGACTCATAAACTTCTGTTGGGAGTATACCTTAATGCCAACTAAATAATACTGCCCTATTATTTGAGAATTATCACTGACAAATCCCATAGACATAATTGGTCTTCATAAGGAAAGAGGATGAATTCAAAGTCCTTATCAGAACTGTTTTTCTACAGTTCTCTGAATTCAGATATTAAAGACTAGGTTTTGTCAATTAACTGGAAATACAGTGATTTCCAATATTCTGATACAAATCTCCTGTTAGGCAGAACTTTTTCTAAGAGAAAGAGTCTGCATACATTAATTTCCCAATAGATAGTGGGTTTGCACAAGAGATATGATGAACTGTGGCAACATAAAACTATCTTCAGTGTTATATGAAACAAGAAACTGGGTCTGTGACTTTTGTAATGCATACATTTTAGGCATTCTCATCACATTTATATGAGCTAGAAATAAGGTACTATATACCAGGGGGGTTTTGTTGTGGTTTTATTTTGGCTTGGCTTGGACTTGTTTGTTTGTTTGTTTTTTAATTTGAAGCTTCAGCAGTTTAAGTTGCCTCTTACAGATAGTGGAATTTGGTAGGGGGCAACACTTAACTGACTAAAACCTCACCTTTTAAGCTTAATATGTCTATATTAGGTGACTGAATTAGTTACCAAAGCTTCAAGTCTTTCCTTGTATTTCAGATATTTGAATCACCTTATATCTGTCCTGTAAACCATAAAATTTCACAGAAATATAAACAAGATCTTTACATTTCCACACATTATTCTTCATTGACATCTGTCATCCTCAGTCCCTTAGCCTTAACGATACCACTATGCATCTCTACACTTCTTAGGGTTCATTTTTGGGTGATGAATTAAGCTCCCTGACCAGAGGGATATAGTTTCACATTGCTGCTTAAAATATTATTTTGATGAGGTGTAGTCTGTCTCAGAGACAGAAAGAAACCACAGTACAATTTCAGAGAAGGGAACCATGAAAATGGGAACATTGTTAGGGAAGGTGAAAGTCTGTGGCTTTTGGCTCTTTGAATCCATGCCACTAGTTATTACTGCTGGTTTGGTTAAACAGGTCATAAAACAAAGTGTCCTAGTCTTCTATGACAGGCAGACAAAGTGAAACTCTTGCAGATTCATGCACTTAGATTGGTTATGAAGTTTTGCTTCTTGATATTTTATGATTACAATAAGGTTTAGCTTATTAAACAAAACAAAACTGCAGGAAAAACCTTGATTTTATTTTCCTTTTCTTTAATTGTCTCAAAACCCCCCGTAATAGTTTTTACATTTGAATCAAGTTTCTTAGTAGACATATGGTCATAAAAAAAGAAATTATTCTAATCAGTAAAGCCCTAAGATAAGCCTAAAATAATTTGATAATTTGTAAATCATTGTCACTTAGATGTTTTCTCAGTATGGCTTAATTATAATTCAACACAATGTTAAGCTTATGGGAAAAGGCCTTCATTTAAAGGTACTTCCTGGGAAAAGTGGGAAATTGAGAGCTCTCAGCTAGCATTGCACTTTATTATTCATGTATAATTCTTCTGCACCACTGAACATCTGCTAATAAATTTGATTCAGGTTTCCATGATACCTTTTACCCTCATCATTCAATCTCTGCATGAGCTTTATATCTGATGAGAACTGATGTTATTTATTTTTTGCTGAGAATTCTTATTCTATTAAAAATTTAGCCCAAAAAGTTATTAGGTGAATTAAACACGTTGATAAAAAAACCCTTCCCTGACTGAAGAATAAATAAATAAAAATAATAACAATTAAAGAAAAAAAAAATCTTTATTTAGAAGACAATTTCTGTAGATTCCCTGGAAGCTAAGTGACAGATGGTCACCTTGGCAGTATGCTGCAGTAGTGCAATCAAACATTTATTAAGAGTTTCTGATGCAGAAGGTGATCAAGTGCATCAAAAGCTATTACTTCTAACTCCAAGTTTTGTCAATCTTCTTTTCCTTTGTGCCTCCTCATTTATAGATAAGCTTAAATCCAGATCAAATATAAAAATTCCTTTGAACACCTACAGATCTGTCATACTGATTTGGTGTATGACTTTGTTCCATATGATACAGTTATTTTCCATTGGTTAAACCATGGAATTGAGGGTTCAGATTTCCTAAGTCCATTCTGAGATCTCCCACTGAATCACTGTCTGGCTTTTAAAAAGTAATTAAGATTAAGTTTATCAGAAATGCTTGCTAATGTTTCTATTTCAGCCAAACATTTATTTGTCTCAAGCTTCATAGTGGGTAAATCTGCCTAATATTCCTAACCTTAAACTCAGTATGCATCTCCTCAACTACCTTTATAAATACAATAAGACTACCTTATTTTGCATAGTTATGTAATTTATTGCTTTTGACTCTCTCAGAAATGCTTAGTAGAAAGGCCTGACTGTAAAATCAGACTTCCAGGATGACACATGTTAAAAGTGAGTTACTAAACCAGAAATAATGAACTAACATCAAATGATAAGTTTGTCCCCAGATACTCATAATATAGAATATTAGCATACACAGGAAAGGGCCAGCAGTTGCAACTGAGTTCTACTTGCCCAAAACTGCATCAGGAATGGTTAGGTAAGAGTTCCAAAGAGTCTACCTCAAGTGGTCACACACCAGTCAGAGGCTCACTGACAAGGGAAATTACCAGCCAAGAAGACAGAGGATGTTTTCATTCTTTTTGAAGCATCTCTTCCTTTAAACAAAAGAAACAAAATCATGCAAGAATTGCAAACAGACCTTGCCTTTCATCCTGATTAATTTACTTTATGGATTCTGTGACTCTTATTCTAAGATGCAGTCCAACTACCTTGAATAGATTACAGAAAGTAATCATGCAATATCGTTGTGGCTACAGTACTGACTGTGTCATGAAGCAGGAAAGGTTAATTATTGGCCTGTACCTTTATCAAAGGTTTTTGTTATCTGAAGTAGTGCTGAAAATGTAATGCATGAATTGAAGTATGATTTAGCATATTTCAGGTTTTATTATGTTTCTCTTTCTATTTTCACTTTCAACTGCTCAGGCTTTCATTTGCAAACCTCTTTTATTCTCTTTTTAGATTATTTTGCAAAATTGCCATGTTTGAAACACGAAATTAAAAAGGCAATTGCACTGATGATGATTCTATCCCCTACTGACCCTAAGGCAGGCCATTTAGCCATCCTATCCAGTACACATCTCTACATAAGCATTTTTTTTTTCTTTGTACATTGTTGCAGTAGTTATTATATTATATCCCTGTTGAGATTACATTGCTACAGCAATATTAGTAAGTTCATTTGATTGTATGACTTGACCTTTAAACTGTTCTACTCTTCAAAATTACTTTAGGAAAAAAATCATGCAGTCATTTGAGATTTTATCACCATTGCTTATTTTCCATTTAATTTCATATTTTAGATCAAAGCACATTCTACTTAATAATAGGTCACTGGAAAATGAGGTTTAGGAAAAAGACAAACCCACTCAGCTGATAGGGGTGCTGTGAATCACTGAGGTGAGCTGATGGAGGGTGAAAGGTGATCTGTGGCACCAGTGAAAAGCATCAAGGAGGGGGAAGGAAGAGATGGATGGAGGCACTGCCCATCGTAGGGGCTGCTCTCTCTTGCTCTCTTTCCCTCCAATGAATGTTGAGAAGAAAGATGAGGAGTTGGCTGGGATGTTGTGTGTTATCTCTGCTGTCAGGACAGCAGAAACACCCCCTCCTTCCCCCTTCCTGTCCACATGCCCCAGTGTGTGAGAATATGGTGTCCCTTCCCCCCTCAACACCTCGAGATCCCTCACATGGGACTGCACCAGGCAAACCAGGGCCCCTCCAGCTCCATCCCTACCCACTGCAACAGTCCTCCCCCTCCTGCCTGCGTGCACACTGCTCCAGAGAAAACTGCCGTGGCCCCCATCCCCCTTTGCCAAAGGCAGAGAAAGAATAAAATGTTTAAAAAAAAAACCCCTTGTTACCCCCCGACAATCATACTGTGCCTTTCTGGTGCATAAATACTTCACACTCATTTGACAACCTGTACATTAAGCATTAATTAATTAGCCAGCCCACATTCAATGCTGACTCCATTACTTCTCATAATTAGAGGTTAGCTGCAGAGCGTACTCATCCAAAAATATAATTTTTTTCAAGGTATGGGGTAATTCACAAGGTTTCATTGTTGGACTTCATCAGATGAAAGTGCATCTAGAGGGACAGATCTCTTGGGAGCTTAATTTCCTATTGCCTTATTCCTAAAGCAATGATGTTTATACAAAGCACAAACTCTACAATATCAGACTGATAACATTCTATACCAAATTTTGACTTGGGTACATTTTTATCTATGCAAAGTCATGAGTATTCCATTTCTTTTTTCTTTCCTTGATACAGTTAAAAAAGAAAGTGAGAAGATTGATTTTCTTACCACTAGCTTTATAACATCTTTCAACTAAGCAATGCACTCAGTTTATTGCAAAATGAAATCCTGCTGCATATTGTCAAAATGGAGGAAAGCTTGAATCTACAAATACACCCATATGAAACATTTTCATATATTTACCATAAAAAGTTTTTCCTCCAAGACTTCTATGATTATGTTTACAGCCACTTTATGGCCTTTTTGATCTATTTCAGTGGCAGAGGGCATTGAATTGCTGGAAAATGTGATATAATTTGTCCTGGCTAGTGAAAGGTATTAAACATTTCCTAGAATTACCCTTTTCTCAAATACAGACATTTTATTTATATATGTCAAAAAGTGATAGTGAGGATTTATAAGAGCACAATCCCTTTTGTTTACATATCTGACATTCTGGAAATCAGTTACTTGTAACTACAAGCAATTACTATAAAAATGTAATTTAGGAAGGTTTCTAGCAGTAATGATAATGAAGCAATGAAATAGATTGTCTGGGGACATTGTGGATTCTCCACTACTGGAGGTCTTTAAGAATAGGACAGGCAAACATCTGTCTGGAATGTCATAGCACAGGCACATCTTTAGCAGGAAAGTAATATCATAACACAGTGCCTTTGCTTAAGGTCAGACTCCCCCAACACAGTAGTACTAGGCAAAAATAGAGATTGTACTTCCACTGCACAAAATGGAGCCAGCTGCATGGACTCTTCACAGGTTGCTGGCAATATCTTTGCATATCTTTCTGTCTGACATGTGGAATAGTTAAGCAGTGACAGAAGCTTCATGGCTACACACTTTACACAGTGTGAAGGTTATTTTGCAAGGTGGTGGTGCAGAATGATGCAGCAGGGGCAGAGGGACTGTCCCACAGCAGTATGAAATGCAAAAGCACTTTTTTGGCTCTTTACTACACCCACTCTGTAGGTAGACTTATTAACAATAAGGACATTATTCTATAGCAATGAGAGGCTGTGAGTGCTTTCTGAAAGGCTACACGTGGTGCTAATGTGTGAGAGCACACACATCTCTGCAGCTGCAGACCACAGCCATAACATTTCTTTTGAGGGCATGCAAAATCTTTGGGTATTTTTCCTGCTCAGTACAAGGCTAGGGAAGGGGACTCAAAGTGGCTAAATTAGGCTTTGGGTGGGGAGGAGTCCCTCTCTACCTCTAGCAGCAGAAGGTACCTAAGTGGAGCTCATTTTCATTAAGTCAGAACTGCTGTATAATTTCACAAAGAGTTTAGATCACGTAATAGTCACATTTCTGCTCCTGAACCACTACCTCTTTCCTTGGCCATCTTGCATATATATAGGTTCATGGGATGCTAGGTTAATTGGATGATGCAAGCTAAAATCAACTTTTTCATTTAAAGTTGGGCAGTTTTAACTGAACATTATCTGACCATAACAAATATTTGCTCCATCACAAGTGGGAATGCCTGTAGGGACAGGCAGAAAAGGGGGAGAAGGACCCAAAATACCTTTACAATTTGTGAAGTAACAGCACTTTCTTCCTTGAATCCATTCCAAAACTTCCAGTTACCATCCCTTATGCCCCATGTATCTCCTCTGTATGCTTTTTAACCACTAATGAAATTGCTTTGGTCAAATGCTTGTAATTCAGACTCATTGCATCAGACCAAGAAGCTTAATTCTCATGAAATAGTGAATCTCTGTTCCACTGAAATTTCACTGAAGTCATTGCAGTGGTAAAAATGATGAGAGCAGAATTAAGCTCTATCCTAAAATATTGATTTATTTCTTGTGTACAGACTTTAAGACATTTATTATTTATAGATACAGATACACAAAATATTATCTACCTGTTTATCTTGGGGGAAACTGGGATCATGTTGTTATCTGCTTGTTCAAATATAGTCTGTGATTGCATTCAACAACTAATACAAGGAAGACAAATTAGAACTTTTTTCTTAATATTTATTTAACATGAGGAGTCTTAGTCTCTTTGACCAGTGCTTTGAAAGCATTTTCTCTAATCTTATCTGAAACCTTTGATTTAATTGGGAAAAATCACTATAAAAGAATGTCATTTTTTGCATGCTTTTGTAAAAAAAAAAATCATTAAGAATATGCAAAACAAAGGAAAAGCAACAACAATAACAAAACAAACACAAAAGTAAAACCAGCAATAAAAAAACTCTTGAATGACAAGGAAGAACAAAGGGATGTCTAAAGGTATGCATGTCTACAACAAAAAAATTACAGTAAGTACCAAAGGATTATTCAAAACAAAATAATTTTGCACTACTTTTATCTTAATCACTTCTCAAGATTTCTGCTAAAAATGGGTCATGGGTTTAGTGGAACACCACTGAATAGAAATTCTGCTGAAATCTATTTCTGTATCATTAATGCTACAAACAAAAAAATAAAATACAAGAACCCCACCACCTTTACTTTTAAGTGTTTGTTGCAAATTATGGTATAAAACAGGAAAAAAAAAATCTCAGTGGGAATCAGTGGGGGTCATTCCATTACCTGTACTGTCCCCAGGATCAAGACTCTTAACTAGAAGAACTGGCTATTCTCTCTTCAACTTTACTCATCAGCAAAGTTACATCTTTTGAATCCTCAAAGTTAATGCCAACAGTGATCACTGCTATGCTGTCACCTGTACAGGACAGTAGCTCTTCTTGGAGATAGAAGAAAGAATTCCTGCTTAGATTAAAGACACAATGCAAAAGAATTGCTATGAACAGCTTCAAGATACACAAGCCTTTTTCTGCCTCTGGAAACTACAGGACATTTGAATAGCATTAGATAGCTGAATAGTGAGCCAGAACACAGACATACTGCTATTCTTTTTGTGTAAATGCCTAGGAAAAGGTTTTTCCCATCAAAACAGAACCACAAGAAAAGATGCAGAGTAGTTTATATGTCATCTATATATAAGATCTTTCCTCCCCTCTTCAATGTGGTATGAAAAAGGAAATATGACCATTCTGTGAGAACAGAGTAAAGATGCCAACATGATTTCTCTCAGATAGAAAACATCCTTTTGTTAAAATAAGTGACTAAGTTCAAGAGTCTAGGCAGATAAACCCCACTGATATTCAGGACACAGTTGTCAAGTGACCACAGGAAAAGAACAACAGAAAATAAACTTTCAGACCTAAAGTAGGCCTTGGATGACAGAAAACAAGGAGTCTCCCTTACCATCTTATTGAGTTTAACCTTTGTAATTAGTATCCCTAGAACCATGTCAAATTATTGCTATAAATGGTAATTATGACAAGGAGAGTTGAAGGAATATTTTACCATGTTTAAAAGAAAAATTTGTTAACTTTTTTAAATTCAAAACTGCTTTCATTTAAATTCCATTTTTAAGTTTATAATGTTATTTTTAAAAAAAACTAAAAGGGTTTTTTTTACTTTTTTTTTTTTTTAAAAATATTAGCAAGACTCCAACAGTAAATATACTTAGGCTGTACATTAATCATTCCAGTTAGCTGTATTGCAATTTCACACTACCTTCAGGTGTGATCAAGGATTTAATGTTTCCTTGGTCATATAGAAGAAATCAGAAGAAAATAATGCTTTTTAGATTGTGTATACTATAGAACAAGGGTCTGCATGTATGTGCATATATGCATGCTCTTTTAAACACTGCAGTCTTTCTTTCCCACCAGGACTCAGTTATATATCATCATCATAAAAAAAAAAAAAATCAAAAACTTGTGCATGCTGTATCCTTCCCATGAAAATGAGATAGCACATGTAATTTGCCATGTTCTCAGAGCAATGATTAGCCCACTCAAGGGTGTTATTAGAAACATGGAAACAGAGTAATTGATCATCCCAAGAAATGAATGTTTACCACTCATTCTAAATATCTGTGCCTGGGAATGAGGTTAGACATTTTCCCCTTCTGATTTCTGTTATCATCTTATCATGTTGCTACTTCTAATCAGGCAGTGCACAGAAAATTTCTATTGTCAGTTTACTATCTTTTTATCTTTTTTTTACCTTTTTAATTTCAAGCTTTATTTTCCTAGTCCACACTTATTTCTTTAAAAAAATCATATAGGCTGCTTCGAAAACTTCTTTTCACAGAAGTTCTTTCATCTTCTTTTCTTTTTGAGTCTATTACAATAAATCTGTGTTCTAAATATGTAGTCCATCACTGATGATCTGTTTTTCCCATGGTACATTGTTGTGGCCTAAGTGCAGGATCCATCCCTTGGCCTTTGTTGAAGCTCATACCACTGCCAGCACATCACTCCAGTCTGTCCAAGTCCCACTGTAGTCTCCTTACTCTAAAGCAGATCAACATTCTCAACTAACTTGATGCCATCTACAAACTTACTGAGGCTGCATTCTATCTCATCATCAAGAGAACTGATCAGGGGGCTGAAACATCTCTCCTACGAGAACAGGCTGAAGGAGTTGGGGTTGTCACTCCTATTAAATCAGTCAAACATTTTAAACACAAAAAGCAAAATTTATAAACATATAAAACAGTAGTAGCACTATCAGATAAAAAATAAAGTTGTTTCATAAGAAGATACTATCCATCGTCATGACAGAGAACGTAGGTCCTATGGATGCACAAATACACTGGTTTTGGAAAAAACACATTATCTAAACCAGAATAGATGTAAAGAAATAAAATGGCTATGTAGACATCTCTTTGTACTTATACTTTTTAACCAAGAAATAAGATATATGTAACAAAAGAGAGCACTTTGATCTCTTTGTATTATTGTTCCTCTTGCCAGAGACAGTTTCTACCATAAACAATATCTTCAGAGAGTTCTGATGTGATTTTTACCTCCATATAGAGTTTTCTTTTTCCCATCTGTAAAAAAACACATTAAAAATTAAATAAAACACATCGGTTCTGCAGCTGTATACGGAATAACAGGCTGAATGGCTTTAATTTAGGTGACAAATTGTTATAATAATGTAATGTCATCCCCAGAGACTGTCTCAATGAACAGCTGGGTCCTTGGAAAAGGAGAAGTTATAATAACTTTTTTCTTTGGAAATCTTTCAAAACTTGCATTGAACTTTAGTTTTTCTTCTTGGCTGTTAATATCCCAATAGAGTGACAATGCATCCAAAATCACATCTCTGAACTACTGAGAGCTTTAACATTTTTTACATCAGTGGAAAAAAAAAGGCTCAATGTGTGAATCTGTTGATGTTTCTGAACCTCAGATGATTTGTACTATGGTAATGGCAATCAGAACAAATGATATCTCAGGCTTGTCCTTCTCAGTATCTTTATCAATGATCTGGGCAAGGGAATCAAGGGCACCCTCAATAAATTTACAGAGGACACCAAGTTAAGCAGGTGTGCTAGTCTTCTTGAAGGTAGGGAAGCTCTACAAAGGTATCTGGACAGGCTGGGTTGATGAGCTGACACCAATGGTATGAGGTTCAACAAGGCCAGTGTAGCATCCTGCTCTTGGACCACAACAAGCCTGTGCCAACTCTATAGGCTTGGGGGAGAGTGGTTGGAAAGCTGCATGGCAGAAAACGACCTTGGGGTGTTGATCAACAGTTGTCTGAATGTAATCCAGCAGTGTGCCAGGGTGGCCAAGAAGCTGAGCAGCCTTCTGGGCCTTTATCATCAACAAAGTGGTCAGCAGGACTAGGGAAGTGATTGTGCCCCTGTACTTGGCACTGGAGAGGCCATAATTCAAACATTGTGTTCAGTTTTGGGCACCTCACTACATGAAGGAGATTTTGTTGCTGGAGTGTGTCCAAAGATCTCTTCCAACCAAAATAATTATATGATTCTATAGTTCCCTCCATTCTAACAGCTATTGCCTGAATATCATTTTTAAACCTCTGATACTCAAGTGTAATTATTAAAAAAACCCACCAAAAAATAGTTAATGAGATATATATGAATTAAGAAACAATGTAGTGACTGATCAGATGAACCTGACTTAACCTAAAACACCATCCCAAAAGGTCTAGGCCAACCACCTATTTTGTGGACCCTTTAGCAGGCTATTTGTGCTCTTGGCTGCAGTGGCCAAGGCATAATGAGAATAGAGAATGAAAATGGAAGCAAGATCCCAAATAAATTGCAAGCTATGACAAATGATATATTAAGGGCTACTACTTTTCTTTTAGAAGTGAAATTTAGGCATTAGCTGTGAATAAAGTCATGCACATTACTTTCTAAATTGAATGTGATTTAATTACATTCTATCCCATTTTCAATTCTTTGACATTAGTTTTAGGTAAAAGGCTTTGAAACCCTGTTCTTCACAGCAGCTCTCTGCCACCTAAATGATCCTGATTTCAAGTAAGTATGCACAAAAAAGGGAAAATCTAAAAATAATTTGTCCAGCACCTCAGTACCCTCTGACATTCCTATGAAGAACTTCTCTTTGGAGATGAACACTGATGTTATCAGTATTCATTTTGAAAGGAATTCTGACATAGCATTGATGTATCTCAATGCTTTGTCACGTCATTCTTTTTAGACAGTGTTTTTTATGATCTTATTATAAAAAGGATGACCCCATGAAGGAGAAATCCCACCACCAAAGTTGACACAGAAGACTGAAAAGCTTCAGTCCCAGGGTGGGTGCCTCTCAGTCCCACTAATTCACAGGGTTTATGAGATGCCTTATGGTCACTGACTTGTTCAGACATTGTTCTTAGGGAAGGAGTTTATGGAGATCTGTCTCATTTAGTATCTATATTCCTTGGAAAGAATTATATGCTCTGCTTTTCGAGTAACTTTGGGTCTCTTTTAT
>JAOEGS010002093.1:28234-44802 GCA_025447755.1 Corythornis vintsioides | reverse complement strand
CTTGCTGAAGTCAAGGAATATCACATCCACTGCCCTCCCTCATCCATCCATCTACTTATATCATCATAAAAGGCTATTTCTTCTCTGGGTTAGCTCAGGCCCATTACAGGAAGGGTCTGCCAACTCTTTCATCCCTTAGCTCACCTGCTGTTTATGAAATGCCCTCCCATGGGTCACTGCCTCTCCCAGTCTCCTCCAGTGCATGGCTCTCAAAATGCATCCCTCTGCAGCTCACTTGGGAAGGGTTGTGCAGACAGCCGGCAGGGTTTGAATTTCACTGACAGCTGTCACTCTGAAAGAAAGAAAATCATACTGAGGATGAAAGCAAGCCTAAAAATATTGTGCCTTCTTAGATTTTAGCAGCTTTCTTGGCTTCTCTGCTTGCTTTGGTTCATACTCTTCAGCTGCCTGTTTGGTACAGGCATCTTAACAGAAGTGTTAATTTTCACTGTGTTGTTTTTAGTGAACCATGGCTAATCCATGATTTGCCTTAATTACAGCAATCCCCTCTCAGGCTGCACTGACACATTTTTTCCTCATCTTCCACGATCAGATGAAACCAAAATTGCCCAAACCGGTCTTTCTTCCAGTCAATCTGACCATGTCAACACTTGCTCCTATCCCCCTCCTACCTTCCCATGAAATCCCATCATCAATTTCATTATCAGATGACATCTCCTGGTATTTCTCCTTGATCATTCTGGTCCCTGTCTGTAGGGTGAAACACCCTCACCAGGGCCTTGGGAGTAGCTCTATAAAGCCTGTCAGCTGAGCCCACACCAGTTCACTACACATGCCCTTCCCCTTTAGTCTGCCCTTCTCTGTCTCAGCTTCTTCACTGTTGTATTCCTGTCTATTTGAGTTCCTTTTCAAAAATTATCAGCAAGAAAGGAATTCAGTCATTTATATTTTCTGAGCTTAAGACAGATCCAAACTCAGGACTGCTGTTGGGCTGCAGAGCTCAGAAGTACAGAAGAGGTTATGGAAGCCTCTTCCCCAGTTAAATGAACAGTGGATCTTATTTCCTTCCAAGACAAATGCCGACGAGGGGACAAGTTTTAGATAGATCAGAAAAAGAACTTTTACTAAGTAGCAAAAGTAAGAGGCCTTCAAATTGCAATGAAAAACAGCCATTGGAAGCTGCTTTACTCTTCATGTGACTTTATTTTCCCTCAAGTCTGTGCATACAGACTTTGCAAAGACAGCCATTCTGCTGTCAGCTGTGTGGCCATGGCCACACGTGCTCCATTCAGATGGGAACTGAAACAGCCTTCTGTTCCTGCTGGAGTCGGGTGCAGTATGGCCTGGGTTTAAGATTAGAGATGATGATGGAGAGCAAAAAAATTATACATGTAAAAATCTGTGCATTTAAAGCTCTGGATGGGTTAAAAACTTGTTATAAAAGTTTTATGAGTTCTAATAACTTGTGTTCAAAACCCAAATGTGTTGTCTCCAAATCAGAGTGGCTTACAACTCTCTCTCCCATTGTTAAAGGCTCTTGAGATGAGAATCAGAGATAGCACACAGAACATTTGAAGCCCTGGCCAACAAGAAATGAATCCTAAGTGGCTGGTTTCCACTTTGTTCAAACTATGACCCATTAAAATGCAGACAGATTAAAGATAGGATTCAGGTCTGTATTCATGCAGTTCTATAGAGTAACCCAAATAAATATCCAACAAATTGGTTTGGATGCCTATGTAAACAAAAGGTCTATAAACAACTGCAATAAACCCCAGCAAGAGAGTCTGCATTTTGCTTGTCAGAATGTTTTCTTTATGCACTTAGATTAACAAACCATGATCTCATCATTAGTCAACAAGATACTAGAGAGACCATCAAAGCAAACTACAGGAGAGTCAAGATTGATTCATGCCAAACAAATGTTTGTAGCTAACAGCTGTATTCCCACTGATTCTCATTTACTCAGCAGGATTCTCCTTTCATTTCCAAAGTGAGATGAATGTCACAATCCATGATGCAGACAGACTGTCTACCTACTGCATGAGCAATGGGCTTTGTCACTTCTCTTGGATCACACCAGCTCTTGAGGATTTTGGCTAGTGTGGAAAATGCCATCCTGGCATTTTGTCCTTTAGCAAGAAAAATCCTCAAGGTGCTCTGCCCAGTTCTGAGAAGCTGTGAGCTGGACAGTATCAGGAGAATTTAGGGAGGCTCCATTATCATTCATTCCTGCTTCTGCTGAATCTTTTTGATCATATCTTGGACAGCTTGTGGCTCCTGAAAGGAGTTGTTTCCCCTTTCTTTCCTTAGTGTTTTTGGTAGAACTAAGGGAGATGTCCTTGGACAACTGTCACGCCTCTTTGCCTAGAAAAGATGCATGTCAAAATGATTTGCCTTTTGAAAACTGAAACAAATAGGGTGGTGTATCAGCCCTGATGCATCAGTTAACAAGAGTTAATCAGAAAAAAAAATCAGAAAGATTTTGCCTACAATCTGGAGTTCAAACAACACCAGTTAAAAAAATCAGTCTGAGAGGAGCAGCAGCATGGGTTAGAGGGTTTTGCCAAAGCAGTGACATCCAGTGCCTCAGTGGCTGTAGAGAGAAAACACAATTCCAGAAAGCAAAGCTTTGTCTGATCATACAATCCCCAGCAATTTAATCATCTCTTGTAACTGAAAACACTTCCTGCTCTTCAGACATGCTCTCAAGCCCAAGAAAGGTGTCACAGAGAAGATGGGCAGCCCAGTGACTTTGAATGGCTAAGTAACTGAGGATGTCCCAAGGGTCTGTTCCAACAGGACTGATTCTGTGTGTGCCTCTCTCAACACCACACTGTTTGTGGAAGCTTTTCATCTCCATAGCTTCCCATGCAGTTTCACCTTCACAGTCCTGTCAAGAACCCGAGCTGCTGTCTAGCTAGACTGCTGTGCCCCTAGCTTCAGGGAAGCTGCAGCAGGGGTATCAGGAACCTTGGAGGTCTGCTCGTGGCTCAGAAGGCTCCCAGTGCTTTACCAGTAACAGGCAAACCCATCTGTAACATTTAGAAACAAAGCTTTCTGTCTGAAAACACACAATGAAGAGAACATGCAAGGCAACAGACTTCTCTGAATTTCTGCCCCAAGTATTTCAGATGTGGCTGCATAGGCCTCCTCTTGAAAGACAGTGGAGTTCCAAACACAGAAGGCATAAATAAACACCAATCCAGTGTTTGCTGCCATGGTGTGCTCTCAGTGCCTGATGTCACACTGCTCACAGTCCAGGAACAGACCCTTCCAGGACTATTATTCAAAATGCATTTTTGCACAGGGGTGCTGCAAAATGCTTTTTAAATCTTGGTTGTTGTTGTTGTTGTTCTGAGCAACAAACTGTTTTCTTTGAGATGGGCCAAATTACATGTGTCTCACCCTCCCCACAGCTTACAAGGTTATGGTTCTTCACAAGCTATCCAGGGCTACTCCTGATATCAATCTTGAAGCCTATTCAAAACAAGGCTGGGGAGGCAGGGCTCTCTCTGCCAACATTCCTACTGAATAATCACACAGCTCCATTATCTGTGGGGGAGTCCCTCTTCTCCAGTGCTCCCTGCAAGGCTGTGCTGCCCATTGGGAGCCACACAGCTGAGAGACACCCCCAGAAGCATGTACTGAAAGCCCAAGCAGTTTGCAACACTATCACTTATCCCTTTCATGCTGTCTTGCTCCATAAAGAGAGAGGCAGTCACAAAAGGCTGCCTTTGTCACGAAATAATCCCAGCCCTGGTGCCTTCCCTAGGACTTTTCTCAACCCTAAGTGCACAGGGCACAATAGGAGCACAGGGAACAACAATGCTGAACAGCATGAGCCCCACCACCCCCATGTCCACGCTGAAGGACAGAGTGAAGCTGTTAACTCTGCACTTGGAAACCTGACAGCAACCTCCCTGTATTAGCAATACTCTGGACCATACTCTTCCACATGCTCTCCAAGGACTCCAGTATTTGCCATATACATCATATCTGGACGTGCATATGTGCCAATCTTTGGCTTCCATAGAATCCTTTCCAGTTCTTCACTCACGTAGCCAAAAGATCTTTGGAGAGGAAGGTGGAGAGGTGCTGGGCTGGACACCTTCCTCTGGCTGCCTTGGTTCTGCAATCTGTGATTTTTTGAGAGGAAAAAGGTGGTTGCTGTTCTCTGAGAGAGGGAGGGTCAGGGCAGTGAGGGTGTGAATGGCACTGGCTGTGAACACAACACTCTCACTGCTTTCCAGTGGCCATCTGCAGCACAGTTGGAGAGACTGGAATCCTCAGATGACATGCTGGATGAAGGTGGTGGGGGTGGAAGGCAGAAAGTGTCCTTCTTTTTCATGCTCCCTCCTGGCTGTCAGTCCAACATGGCAATAAAATCAGCTCCAATTAAGGGGACATGCAAGGAATTTCATGATAAAGTCAACACTCCATTCCATCAATAGAAGGGTAAAAGAAAAAAAGGCAATTTGTATTTTGGTAAGTTGTTGGGGTTTCCTTAAGAAAGCCCCTCAGTCAGACTGGACTGGAGTATCACCAGTTCATCACTGAACTACATGAAGTGCTTGACAATTCCTTCATTCTCCTGCGGGGTTTTTGCTTTGTTTTTTCTGTGGGGGCCCTGGTTTCTGTTTCATTTGCTTTCTGATTACTCCAGTGCTGACTTAACTTTCTCCAGCAGACTGCCTTCAGTTCTCTAAGGTTCTGCTTCTCATCCATTAACCCTTTCCTGCAAGGAATCTCACTCACCTGACCTCAGACAACTGCTAGAGAGACCAGAGTACTACTTAGATAAAGTCCAGCTCTGCACCCACACCCAATCTCAGTTTACATCTTTCCACATGATCTTCAAACATCTCCCAGTTAAAAGAAAACAGTAAGGTTCTCAACATTCAAGAGATATTTTTAATCCTGTGTTTTACCATACAGGAGCCTAAATCCATCCCTGATTACTTCCTTAGCTGCAAAATGCAACTAAGTAAAAAATCTGATTCACCTCGGATTCCTTGTTCTAGGCAGTGGAGAATTTCCAGGGAGCACAGCTGCCTCTCAAACTTGGACTGACATGGAAACATGTAAAGCATGTAGCTGTCAGACTGCTGCTCCTCGTGCTCCTTGGTGAGATCTGCAGTTTGTGGCTGCTCCAGCTGACCCCACGATCTACAAAGACATTTTGGAGGTGCTTTTGACCTTCTCAACCTATCTTAAGATTATCTGTGGGGCAGCTGGGGGTCAGGTCTGGGATGGTGCTTTTATAACTTCTTGCCCCACTTGGGTTTTCTCCTATGTGCTGTTAATCCCACAGAAAAAGGATTAAGATTTCATCAGCATTTGACATAGTCTAGATCATGATTTCATAGTCAAATTACTTACACCTTTGGGCACCAAAACTTGTAATCTGAGAACAAATGCCCTCCTGCAAAGAGCTTGGCTAGCAGTTTAGTAACTACAAGTAGTTAAGAGTGAAATAAATTCTAAAAGCAGGGATCATTTGGAATAACTAACACCTGGAGCATATAAAGAGGTTTGACAGCGGTGATTACTAAAGAACAGTAATCAGCTCAGTACAGCTACAGACCTACTCAGGTATCAGATCTCTTTTTCCCACTGAAAATGATATAGTTCACCTGTGAACACGACACTAGTTTGGATGGAAGCACTTCTGGGTACACCAGTTTCAGGTTTTTTACTCAGCCCTTCTAAAGCACTCTACAAGAAAGCCAGTTACATGGGTGAAGGGTACAAATACTTTGTGCTCTGCCTTCCTTCTCTCACTTTTGTTCAAACTAAAAATAGAAAGATGTCCACTGCTGATGAGAATGGGATTGAGGAACCTGCTGCATTATTTAAAGCTCTGTTCCAGTGACAGGCAACACTGGCTGAAGTGAATTGTGTGACTACATTCCCTGTAAAACGTGTCTCCACTTCCTTTCAGGTTGGGAAGCTGATCCAAGAAGCAGCTGGAAGGAGTAATTTGAAGAGAGTCACACTGGAGCTGGGTGGGAAAAGCCCAAACATTATTTTTGCAGATGCTGACTGTAAGTCAGTACTTACGTATTTTCCTTAAAAATATGTGTGTGTGGGTTTTGTTGGGTTGGGTTTTTTTCCCCCATTGTAGGGCTCATCTTTCATACAAGGTGAAATGGGCCAATATAGGTGTAGCTAATTGCACTTTCTGATCTTCCAAAAGCAGCCTAAGGTGTGATAGTTTTTATAAAGTCAACATCTGAACCCACAGATGCATAAATAACAAGGAAACAAAAAGGTTATAACCAAGCATATGTAAACAGTGCTACTCACACTCATAGTCCCATACACACCTGTCATCCTAAACTCTGCACTAAGGTGGTTTAGTGCTTTAAATCTGTCTTTTTTCTTCACAGCAAATATACAGAGGGCTTTAAATTTACACTTGAGTTGCTAATCTAGTCAGGGCAGTATTCCTTTGCTAAGCCTATATAAGTAATATAACTATATACTAATATATGGTTAGTATATACTAATGTAAGTACATACTAATATAAGTAACTGTGAATTGAGATTCTTCCATTTTTCAAGTTTTCCCAATGGAAGAGCTGTGTATTGAAATATTTTCATTGCCACTGTCAGCAGGGAGCTGCAAATTTTGGCAGCTGGATGATGTTGTGCAGCTGAGATTTTTGGCACCTCAGAAGGTAGGACAGGCTGAAAACGCAAGGGGCAAGTCTCTGCTTCAGTGACCAGCGGGGAACTAGTTAAAAACGTGGCTCCCTAAACTGCCAGCGGGAGGCTTTGAGCTCCCCGGGCCAGTTCACACCTCGCTGGCAGCCCTCGCTTCAGGCTGTGTGCAGGAAAGCTCCCAAAGACACGGAAGGATTGGGGCTTTTAGAAGCAGAAAACTACTAAAAGAAAGAATCTGAACAGCGTGAAGAGCATTCTGAAGAGATTCTGAGGAGCATGAGTTACAAGAGTTGTTTACAAGCCTATATTCGTGTGCAAACTAAAGAATAGGGGAGGCTTGAGAATGAATTACAGCTAAAAAGGCTCCTGTCCCCTGGAGCCAGATCATCTCCACCTTCCACCAGCAACCACCTCCTCTCAAAGGTTCCTAACCTGTTCACACAGCCTGGCTCACCTGCCCTCCTGGAGAGAGGATGTGGCTGTGTCACAGCCTTGCAGAGGGGAGGGACACTGCTCCCAGCTGCTACCAGAGCTGTGGCTCATCCAACACTTGCCCTGTCTGCCAGGGTTGAGGACCTAGGGAGAAGTTGCAGGGCACAGAGGAGAGCTCAGTGTAATCAGGACTGTCACAGAGGATCACACTGAAGCTCTCTGGTCTGCCTGTCCTTACCATCACCAGCACTTGACCTGAGAGTCAGACTTCAAGGTTTGGATTATTTCACACCAGCAGATAATTGCCTTATCATTCCAAAGAAGCTGTTTGCTCTGGTTGAGGAACACTGTGCCAAAAGTAAGCAGAAAGCCTGACAAAGCTGCTCAGAGTTTAGTGCACAAAAAGAAACCCAAGCTACCCAAAAAACCCCAACCAACCAGAGAAGAATGGTTAGAGCCTCTCATGGTGAAAAACTATTAACAATAGAGGAAGAAACATCAGTTAATCAGATCTATCCACTAATGTTTTCAATTTCCATAGAGCTCCCTGGGAAAATTTGAATATGTTCCAGGGAACACCCTATATCATTTTTTTCCAAGACCACACTGAGGGCAGAATGAGTAATTTCTGTTAGATGGAGTTGTCTAGGATGTGCTGAAAGCAAAGCACTGCTGCTTTGTTTGTTCCATAAAAGATTCTACTTTAAGCAATGTTCCAAAGTGCTGCAGCTAATTCCAGTGCTGGTGGGCATCACTGTTTAAAGATGAATTCAGCATTCTTTGACTGGTCACTATTACACCCAATGGGAGAATTTAGCTTTGAATGTCTAAACATGACATCTAAACATCTGCTTGGATAGTGGAAGTGTTAGTTGGATTTCTGAATAAGTTAGAGTAGAAATCAAGGGCTGATTGTTCTATAAATGGCCTATATTTTTAAAGCTTTACCCAGTTATCTGTATAGGCCAAGATATTTCTGGCTCAGAGAAATAATCTGACTTTTTGGGAAGGATAGGTCTTGCCATTATCAAAGTCAAATTCTCTCAAGTACTTGGTTGGCTGCAATTCTCACAAATGCAGCATTAAACCAAGAGCAACCCTGGGGTCACAGACAGATCTTCTCTACTGAGCACAGTCAGACAGACTTCCATGGGGCATGATCTGCTCCCTAGGGTCTCAGAGCTTCAGCTGGTGATTATCATTGCATGTTGCTGGCAAATAAGGCATTGATGAAGTTAGTCTTGCTTACCCTGCTCCTATAGACTGCTAAAGCACTGTCTTGATTTTAGCAGTTGGACATGAAGCAGTATGTTGTGGCTTGTGTCACGAGATGACTTATGTACCCTCCTTTCCCTAGACCATGCCTTAAGTCCCAAATGGTCCCTTGCAATCCAATTGTAATGCTCCTCATATCCTTCCAGTAGAGCTGGGTCCCAAGGGGAATAAATGGGGGAAAAAAATCTACTTGAGACATATCTGAAACTGGCATTTTCACAGGGATTATGACAGAAGATTAAGTTAATCATCTTCATGTATGACCTGACACAACAACAGTATGTTTTGATTTCATCACTGTTTTGTTTTTTGGGGTTTTTTTCAATCAAATCCTTCTGCTTTGGAGTTTTGGGAATGGGGCACTATGTAATACACATGACACTTTGTTTAGCAGATGATGCTTCAGAGCAACATGTGCTGTCTTGGTTTTTTAGTGGACTATGCTGTGGAGCAAGCTCACCAAGGGGTCTTCTTCAATCAAGGTCAATGCTGCACTGCAGGCTCCCGGATTTATGTGGAAGAATCCATCTATGAAGAGTTTGTTCGGAGAAGCGTAGAACGTGCCAAGAGGAGAGTTGTAGGGAGTCCTTTTGACCCAACTACAGAACAAGGCCCACAGGTAAAGGAATGAGGCTTCTGTTTTACAGCCCAGAAGGTGCCTAGAAGTGTTTCAACTCTCCTAGGCCAGAGGTCAGTACAATCACACTCACTCCCAGTCCAGGGTAGCTGACATGACACACATTTTCAGATGAAAATGTTAAAGGAGTAGATAATCTGTGCAGCTCAGAGGTGTTTCATGCTATTTAAAACTCTCATCTTAAATAGCACTAAGTTTGCTTCCCAGCTTTAACACCAAGATTCCAATCTTCAGCCCCCAAGATACTGCTGTAAGCTGTAAGAAGCTGTCAATACCTTTGTGGGCACTTCCTTTCAATTGCTGTCTGCAACCATAACTGTGCTTATAGCCCACTAGAGAGACAGGAATTCTAATAAAAAGATGAACAGACTCAGAAATAGGTCTTTAGAAAATGTTCTTGACACTAAGAACCAGCTAGGCTCATACCATTTTCAAGGATGTATTGTGGAACAAAAAGTAATGATCTGCTTGCTTTGTGCTTACAAACCAGACTGCTTGGCAAGGATGTGGGGGGTGAGTCACAGCCTTAAGGGGACCTGTCCTTAAGAAGACTGAGCCCTAGGTTACAGCCAGCAGGTATCTGTAGATCTTTGGCATCTCCAGCTCAAAGAGTAATGAATGTAAGCATGAGGCTACCTAGGACATGAATGTACTTACTCCCCTGGGACATGACTTGCCTAAAAAAACCCATCAGTTTTACCTGTCAAGTGCACAAATTACAAGTCAAACGGCTGCTTCTCTCTTTCAGATCGATAAAAAACAATACAACAAGATCCTGGAACTGATTCAGAGTGGCATTACTGAAGGAGCAAAGCTGGAATGTGGGGGGAAAGGGTTGGGAAGAAAGGGCTTCTTCATTGAACCCACAGTGTTTTCCAACGTGACGGACGACATGCGGATTGCCAAGGAGGAGGTATTCACACACACGGGCAAGAGCAGCTTCTCTTGGCCTCAGCTGCTTCTTGCTTTTCCTTCCTGAGACAAAAGCTTTATGAGTGAAATTACCACTGTATTAGCAAACAAAAAAAGAAAGAAGAGTACAATCTTCTCAGAACTCCTGATGCACACAGCAACTGGTGACATCAGTTGGGTAGAGAAGCTCAACTTGCCACTAGCTGTAAAGCCTCAGACCTCAAAGAAGCAATAGGGGAAGAATGGATGAGTTCCACTGAGACAAGGACTTGGGGAAATTAATGCAGTTTTACAGGCATCTGTTATCACTATTAAGTATTGCTGCGTGAATTTACAAAGAGTAAATGAGGAGAGAAAAGACAATTAAAAAAGCAGAATAAAACAGGAATAAAATGCCTCTGAGTGGGCTGAGTTATTAATGAACGATTTATCTTTGTTGCAGATTTTTGGGCCTGTTCAAGAAATACTGAGATTTAAAACCATGGATGAAGTTATAGAGAGAGCAAATAATTCTGATTTCGGGCTGGTAGCTGCTGTCTTTACAAATGACATCAACAAGGCCCTGACAGTCTCTTCAGCAATGCAGGCTGGGACAGTCTGGTAAGGCAAACATTATCACACTCCTGCTCTTGCAGATAAAGACTGACTCACTATCATGATGGCACCTCAGTTTTGCACCCTTGTCTGAAATACATTAATCTAGGCCACGCTAGTGGTGAATCCCCAAGCGAGACATGGACCAGCTGTAGGGAGGTGTCGTGACACTGCCCACTGCAGGTGAATGCCACTGAAAATGGGCAAGTGCCAAGTGCCACTGGCATGGCAGCCAAGCTGCTGAATGGCATTCCTGAATGTAACAGAGGATAGCCACTCATCTGTGGAGCAGAGGAAGCCTGTAAGGTTGCTGCTAAAGGCACAGTGATGTACTTTCTGTAATGTCAAGGAACTGAGGGGATACTTTTCTCTGGTCTTTGGGAAACACTATACTCAGAAACTCAAGTTTCTTAGTATTATGGTATAATAGAGTCTTGCTATAAGGTTGCAATTTGGTATGCCAAGCCCAGGTAAACTAAAGATCCATGAGAAATCAGGGAGAAAATGGGCAAATTCACATCTAATAGCCCTGTGTTATGAGCTGCCCACGTTTGTCAGCAGATGAACAGCTCCTTACTGAAGCTCCATCCAAGTGTTTGGTGCCCTCCTTCAGTCCTCACAGGCCAAATCCCACTCTTTATGAGTAAGGAGCAGAATGTTGGGTTTTGTGGCATAAATCCCTCATTTCCTTTCAATGTGAGACAAGTTTGTCATTACTAAGAGGTACACAATGTCCATAGCTCCCCAGGTTTCAGCCCTTCCCAGAGCTGTCTGAAGGTCTCTGGCAGCACAGTTGGACTTAATGCCTTTTCCTCTTCCAGGATTAACTGCTACAATGCCTTAAATGCCCAAAGTCCTTTTGGAGGATTCAAAATGTCTGGCAATGGGAGAGAGATGTAAGTATTACATTGCTGATTTCCAACTGTTTTCAGATGTATAAACATTAGTGAATCCTTCCATGCAAATTAAGATCAGAATATATTCCCACCAGAGGACACAGCATGGTGAGTTATTGGAACTCTCATTCCAAAAGGAGCTGGAAATGTCTGTTTTCCTAGAGTTTGTCTTGGACATATTAAGCAGCACTTCTGCAGAAAGATTGGGTTTTGGTACTGCTGTGTGCCTGCTGACTGTTTGGTGTGCTTGTTTCAGAGATGTTTTGCCATATATTTTGCCTCTCTTGCTATATTTTCCTTTCTTTACTTTTTCCTGCATTAACTTATATAGGTGCATCTGAACTTTATTAAAATCTTACTTATCTCTTCCAGATTTATAAACAATGGTCAATACAATCAGGCCTAAAGAAGACCTAACAAAAAAATCACCTTCCATTACAAAGCTTCTGCCTTTTCTTATTCTGTTTAGAACCAGGTGCCAAGCTTTTGGAACTGGCACTCGCTGCTCCAATCCTGTCCCACCAATTTAAAGTCTTACCAGTTTTTAGTTCTCAGAAGGAAGTTTAGCAATTGCATCAGCTCCAGCCTGTTACACATACAAAGGACTCAATTAATTTCTGTGCAGGAGGCATGTATACCAGATACGTCTCACCTAAGCTCTCAAAACAGCTCATGGCTAATGGCAAACTCAGCAGTAAAACTAATGGAAGGTCAAACTTTAAAACTTTAAATATGGTGAAGTATACAACTTGATCTATAAAATCAGCTCTATGTAGTCTGAAATATTTTCCCTCATTAGGGAGTACTCTGAATAACACATTCATACTATTCTCCACATTCATGAGTTATGAGGTGATCTCACACTGGCATAAATATGTCAGCTCATCTAACTCTTATCATTGTGAAAATATTCCAAAACTACTAAGCTCGATGGAGCCCTTGAGTAACTTGACACCAAAAAGTGACCCCGTTGACTCCAGGGAGGTTAACTGTGCAAGCAAAATATTCACATATTGGTATCACAGTTTCTGAAAGTGGGAGAGACCAGGCAGCACCCCAGCTCCCATGGAAAACCTAGGGCAGCTGTGCACTAGATTCTCTTCTGCAGCTTTGAAAATACTCAGCAGATCTCACAAGATGCCTGAAAACCTACTTATGAGTAATTATTCTACTCCTTTCAGAACCTCAGGTGTCACCTTCTAATTCCTTCTCTCTCCTGTACTAATACCTGCATACTTTTTAGTAAAATACCACATTTTCTTAGATCCCTGTTTTTAAGTGAGACATTTTACAGCATAAACAATTTTGGGTCAGGCAATTTAAGGAAAAAAAAATAAAGAGTAAGTGTCCATATATGTGTGTGTCATTGCTAAACTGACACTGTGTTCCAGCCAGATCACCACTGTGCTCTCTGTGCTATACTATGACTGTATTCTGTGGGACTTGTTTTGCTCCTGCATTTAAATTTGCAGATTCACACAGGGGAAAAAAATAAGCACAGAAAGCTGGGATCTGCTACACTCATTTTATCTCCCACAAAATGTAGCAGGGCATGTGCATACCAGTGGAGAACCAGAGTTTATGCATACAACTGACTTCTGTTGACATTCAGGCTGCTTATAATATTCTTATATTCTTAAAGGAGGTTAAAAGAGGGACTTTCTACATTTACACTCTTTAAACCTTCTTATCACTGCCTGAAAGGTGTAAAATTTACCTCTTAGAACCCAAAATCAGGTTACTCATGCCAGCTGGCTACCTGTGCTCACTGTTGCCCAACAATCCAGTCTCTGTCCAAATGTCCAAGGGAAGGAGATGCCATTGTACTGCAGCACCATCCCGAGCTCAGCAGTGCCTAGCTGCACTCCCCAGCAGTGTCAGCAGGAGAATGGCTTGGAGTTCTAATTATTTTCCTTATCTTTTTTCTTTTGGACTGAGGGAGGGGAAGAGTACTATCATTTCTGTTTGAAGAGCAATTAGTTCCCCACCACAGGTTGCTCCTCTGTGTGAGCACCTACACAACAAAGGCCATCATCATGAAAACTTGGCCCTGGGCTCCTTTTTCACTGACACAACCCTTCTCCTCACCCCAGCACAAACTGCAATCCAAGGAGACCCAAAGCATTCACAGAGCAGGATGTCACCGTGCTCTGCTCCCCTCTGTTAGGCTGTGAGGACAAGCAAGCCCTTGAAGTGAACACACTTCTGCTTTAAATGCCTGGAAAAAAAACCAAAACATTTTCTTACTTAGCAAGAGTAACTTTTACACTTTATTAGAATGCTTGCCTTAGAATTTCCCACAGCTGTCTTTCCAGAATTTTAGCTAGAAAACAAACCCTTTGAGGCCCTGAAGCCTTGAGGTGAACAAGCAGACAATAAATACAGCTCGTTTTGTTTGCTAGCCCAACATAAGAAACCACCTTGCAGTTGGAAGGTACATGAAAGGCTGCTCTGCTGGTGAGGTTATCTAGTGCCTTGCAAAAACATGGCCAAGAGGTGGCTGGAGCCAAGCCACAGCCCAAGGGGTCAAGCAGAGAGGCTTCCCGGTACTGGTGACTGGGCTCCATGAGCCTCCCAGTGACAGCTTCCACCAGGCCATGTGGGACTGGTTCTGACTCAGCTAAAGCTCATTCTTTGGAAACAAAGCTACCACCTGCTACTGAAAGCTGGGGATGTGTGTTCCAAATCAAGAGGAACCTGTCACGCCTCAAAGAATCTTTACAGATGTATTTCCTCGAGTGTTCTTAGTCTGGTGCATTTTCAAATGCCTCCTGAATCATCACTCTGAGTTAGCAACTGCTGTGTCATGTGTAAGGCTTGCCAAGCCAACAGGCACATCAGAATGTGGAGGGAAATGGGCTCGTAAATACTGATATTTCTGCCTAAATGAGTTAACTTTCCATGGAAGGTTACAGCAGTTCCTCTCCCAGTGGAAAAATTAAACAGTGTAGAGGTGAATTCACAGCAGCCTGTGCAACACCAGAGGCATACAGAGGAGTTTAATTGCTCTGAACTGTGGCCCGGCCATTCCATTTTGAAGCAACGTGTATAAGGAATGAGGAATTCCCTCAAAATGTTCTTTATGGTGCAGTTGGCATTAAATTCTGCACAGGGAGATCCAGAAGGAATGCTGTGTCAAACAGTAAACATGTTCACATCTCATGCATGGCAGCACTTCTTAGATTCTAATATAAGGAAGGGAGCATTATAGTGTGTGTTTTGGGAAGAGAACTTAACCAAGAAACAAATGTCTGTATGAGCTTGTGCAAAAATCTTCTCTACGAGTTCACTCAGAAGAGATACTCTACTCGCAGGGGTGGGCTCTACCTGCCTTTAGATGGGGACCTTGTTTGCTTCACATAAACAGCATCTGGCAGACATACTACAACTTAACTAATGACTAGAACACACTTCTCCATTACCCAAAGCATGGACTGCAAAATGCAAACACCTACACCAGAGAACCAAGCAATACCCACTCTGAACCTCAGCAGGGTGACCCCAGAGACCAGCCAGGCTGGAGCTGCCTACAACAGAACCTACACAGCATTCCTGGAGCTGACTAAACAGAACCTACACAGCATTCAGAAACTCCCATTTCTTAGGCACAACTTTTCCAAAGCAGAAGTGTCCCCTCAGAGCCAAGTGTCAGCTGGCTGGGAGCTGGTAGGTGTGTAGCTTCTAGCTTGGGAGATGCTGAGCCAGGACACAAAGAGGTCTGCAGAGGTCTAGCTGAAATGTGGGTAAGCTGAGCACTCTCTCACTGTACACACAAATACTGATTTCTGCTGCTGGGTAAGTAGTCAGGGAAAAAAAGACTGGTGGGTTAGGAGTCAAGTTCATCTGTATCCAGGGTTGTGAGTATTAATTTTTCATAGTACTCACTTTGGACCTTCTCTTTCTTGAGTGCAAATATATGAAGTTGTTTCAGTGGCCTGTGGTGTAGGTCTTGGGGTATTTTCAAGGCCTGGCAAGGACAGAGGACATCAATCTGCTCCCAACTGTGCCACCAATGGACAGTGAGTATTCCTGGGTTTTGTGGTATCTGGTATCTCCTTATCAAATGCTGGAGCCATCCACTGTTCTTTTGGCCTGAATTGGAACTTGATCTGTTTTCTGAGAGATGGCATGAAAGGAAAACCTGTCCAAAATCATAGAATAACAGAAACCATGCCAAGAATTGGAGGTTATATCTTCACTTTGTCAGGAGTCATTTTGCAGGTTTTTGCTCGATAAAGAATTCTTGTCTGGTGTAAGCTGATGCTGCAATTTGTTTTTTAGGGGTGAATGTGGCTTGAGAGAATATTCTGAAGTTAAAACTGTGACAATAAAGATCCCTCAGAAGAACTCCTAAAATGACAAGGACCACGGTTGTGCAGAACAGCACAGGATGCCACCCTCTCTATTCCTTATGGAGATCAGCACTCAGGAATGAAAAGTGTTACACAATATATATTTAAGAAATTAAGTTGCAACATATATACTGGGCACATAATGGCATACCTAATGCAAACCAACTGCATGTTTCCCTAAGACTCCCCTGAGAATCTTTACATCTTTATAAAACTAATCATGACAAGAGATAAAGTTGCTATTGGGCATCATTTAATAATGGTTCTAGCTATGAAACTGTTCAAATGCATGCACACACACATTGCTCTCTTCTTTAAATAAACAAAATGATTCTTACTGCTTTCAGGCTGCCTTCTCAAACAAACACACCTTGTCCTGACATTCTAGTTTCAGTCAGGGCTTTGCAAGTCAGATTTTACCCTAAATGCTAGCAATGAACAGCATAAACAAGTATCCTTGATGTTCTTAAAAATAAAAATAAAACAGCAACAAACTGAAAACTGGTCCATTGGCAACTTGCCAATGAGTATGCTCACACAAAGAGGTCCCACTGGGGAGGGAATCCAACCATTATCTGGGCAATGAAACCCAAATCACTTTTAACAGTGAGATTTGTCTTTCATGACCCACTGTGACCTGATTTTCAAAGCTTACTTTCCTAATTATGTTTTGCCATAAGCAAAAATCCTCCCTCACTTGCAGGAACTGGGAAGTGTTTACCTGCCTGCCAAGAGAGGATGGGTAGCCAAGGTCAGAGGGTGGTCAGGAGCACAGGGACACATCCCAAGGCTTCGCAGAGGATTTCAGCTTGCGCTGCTTTAGCTTTGCTGTTGTCCCTG
>JAOEGS010002093.1:0-28134 GCA_025447755.1 Corythornis vintsioides | reverse complement strand
TCAGGAGCACAGGGACACATCCCAAGGCTTCGCAGAGGATTTCAGCTTGCGCTGCTTTAGCTTTGCTGTTGTCCCTGTTGCTGCTGTCTCCTTTGTTCAGACACCTACACACACTCCATGTATCTGTCTGCTGTGCAACTGCTTGGGATCACACTGGGAATTGGGAAGTACTCATTGCAACAGGCAGAACCCAGTGAAAGCCCACCTGACAAGTACTCAGCTTGACTTTATTTTCTGACTAAATGTGTCTTGCCATCCTCAGCATGCTGCTGAGCCTCAGGTGAGCTTACTGACTGGTACTGACTTTTCTATCTGTTCTTTATTTGGCTCAGGACAAAAATATGAGCAAGTTCTTTTTAGAATGGAGGTGTTTAAAACCTGTCACATTATTACCTGCTGCCTACAGAACCTCTTCCAACAAACTAAACATTTCTTTCTTCTTTCCAGCTGCAGAGCTCATTGATTCCCCAGATTTTTTTAAAAAAGAGGTTTAATTTTATCCTTGAACTTGCAATTAAGAACATTTCTTTGAAAAGCAGAGTCAATCATCTACACCAGGTAGCTAGATTATGTGGGGTGTAAGGACAGAATTCTGGCCTCAGGTGTCACAATTTTCCTAGCTGCCAACTGTTGAAAACTCCAGACCTGAGCAGCAAATCATTTCTGCACATGCTCCATTTGCTTTACTCTCTGAGGAATTCCTCTTAGATTTGAACTCATGTGTGTCCTTAAACATGCTGCTAGATCAGGACAGAAGTACCCAGCATTTTGTAGTGTGGTGGCCCTCAGTATTTTCTCTTTCTAACTCACATCCAACAGTGCATGTCTTTTTAAAGCAGTATGTACCCACGAGGTAATTCAGCAACGACCTTCACACACATGAAGATGAATCCCAATATTCCTGAGTTGTTAAATGCAAATGCCATACACTTCTCCTGTAGTTTATGTCAGAGTGGAAAAAACAAACAAACAAAAAGCCAACAAAACCAACAAATGACAGCAAGTAAGAGAATAGTTATCTTTAAACTGCAATATAAAATGTGAAAAGGGAGATTTTACTTCTTTCCTCCTATTTACTTAAAAGAGAAACTTCCTGTAAACAGCATTTACATCGTGTACTCTTTTGTATTATTTTTGTGTATTTTGTATGTCTGTGCTTTATTCCCAGTACATTCAGGTAAATAATATAGAGTTGCCATTTTTTTTTTCAACCCTGTCACTGCAGCTCCATTTGATGTACATGGATTTGTGAAATCCTTTTTTAAATGTACCATCTGCATGGATCCAGCAAAACATTTTTCCAGTCCCTGCAGCTTTCTGTTACAGTTTTTAATCATGTATATAGTTATATGTTATTAAAAAGTAAAAGGATATTTTCTATGAAGTTTTTTCCATTAAAAAGGTTTAGAGAAAGACTTTAGACTGCGAGACTCCTTTATTGTTGACAGAGCTATAAAAATATTTAAAAAAATATTTTCTTTGCAAAAGATCTGCTCTCACAGTAGCTTTATTTTCATTTGCAAAAGTGAATGAAGTAAAAGGCCAATTACATTTTCTGGAATATTATTGCAGCTGTATGAAAAACACTTGTGCATTGCAGATCTAGGTCATAACCAGAGTTCATCCTCACCCTCATGGTCATAAAGTTGAGCTATTGGGGAAGGTCTGAAATCATCAGCACCAGTGGGGCACCTTTGCAAACTGCTGCATCGCAGCTTGAGTTTTGGATAAGGGTAACCAAAAAATCATTATGCCTTTTCTTTCTCTAGCAGATGAATCAGAGATGATTACATTAACACTCAGATCTTTTATGGAGTGATAGTCTACTTGTCTTTTCATTTCAAAATGCTAAAACAAGGGAAAAGGACAAAAACTGTTACTTGACAGCCATAAAATTCACATGGCCAGGTATTGTACAACTCTCCCTCAAGCAATGGCTTTATTCAAGGGTTACTTTCATTGCCAGGAACAGCATTCCTCTTTGGAAATGCTGCCTCTTCAGACAGAGTAACTACTCAGTTAATAAGGCCAAGCTACTTCATTGCATGGCAAGCTGTGGTTCTAGCTTGCTGACACAAAATAGTACTGTTGGTGTTATCAACAAGTAGTGGAGTAGATAAAGTAACTCGACTACAAAAGATGGGATAAAAGAGAATCAAACTTGGATGTGGGAGTGAAATTGTGTTCTCCAAAAGAAGTACTGCTCATCACAGTCTGGGATATCAGGAGTATGTTAAGCAGACTTTCATTGCCATTAACTAGTGGCATGGACACAGTTTCTGACCTGTCTGCAACCTGTCTCATCACTCCAAGCAGTCACATGGGCACAAGCCTTTTCTGAAAGTCTGAGTCCTTTTCTGAAAGCAAAATGCATGAGTTTGTTCTGGAACCCACTGAAAAAAAGGAGTGTTGTCATCTAATGAAATGAGCAAAATTCAGTCCATTGTAGGGAAATGCTCTGTGAAGCCCCAGCCAGTGAAAGGAAATGTACCAATAAATGTGGACATAGGTGTAATAGAGAGTTTGAAAATAAGAAGCACTTTTGTACTGGGAAAGGGATGGGGAAAAAAAAAAGAGTATTACAGTTCTGTGGCCTTCAGACAAAGCAATGGATACTAATATCACTTGAATATCATTCTTGCATTTATTGGTACTACTGCAAAGAATGCATTCTCTTCCTCCCCACAGAGGCCAGGATGAAAAAGCCTTGTGTATGCAGAGGGTCTGTTAGAGTGCCCTCTTAGTTCTGTCCTAGATAACAATTAATCCAGGACACCAAGTGAGCAAGAGAGGCAGCCCAAGAGCAGCAACACACTGCACTGCTCACTCAGGGCTCTGCACGGTCACCTCTGGAGAGAACGCTGACAACCACCTTCCACTTGCATCCACACACCTCTGTGTCCTGCCTGCTCAGGCCATCAGCACAGGAAGCTATTTTTCTCCTAACAACTTCAGCCCACAAGGACTGATATTCACAGTGCTGGATCTACCAGGAAGCAGGAAAAGCCTCTGTGGCTATTAGATGCCATCAGCATTCCCAACCCATTCAAACAAACTTCTCTCAGCACATTAGACTACAGCTGCACAAAACACATCTTTCTTCCTCATCCCCATTAAACGCATGGCTGGTTAATTCTTTCTGTACCTTCACTGTATCTCCCACGTCCACTGACACCACACAGGCATCAGGGAACTATGTGTGTCTGCCAGAAACCTCAGGATCTTCTGAGGCATCGTGGGGGGCTTCAGCATGAAGCTGGGCCCTTTACTAGGACAACTCAGGCTGATGTGAGAGCAGTTCTAGCATTTCATGTGACTAAAGCGTGGCTAGAATATGGGCTTGGGGTCCCCCTTTCCTCTTCCATCTAGCACAATGTGGAGTGGTGGGATGCTGGTTTCAATAAGCACTTAACTAATTTTTCTCATAGGACTGGGACTGACACTGGAATTCAAGGTTAAGGCAAGCAACAGATTATTACAGCTGGCTGAAGTGCACGTTCAGTCATTTTGGTGGTGAAGAGCAGGTTAAGCTGTCTGTGTAGCCACAGCTGCTGCACTGGGGGAGTGATCCCTGCCAAGTGCTTCCTTATCTAAGGCTGAGGAGTGGAGGCTGTACACACACACAGAGGACTCAGACTGACCCACAGACCATCAGTAAAGTCACAAGAAGGACTAGTCTCTTGGTACAAATGGGATAATTCACCAGAGCTGCTGCATAATGTCCCTAATCCCCTTACTGTTAGAGGGGGAGAAAAAGCACATCTACATGCCCCTGGTTCACAAGAATGGTTCATTGTAAAAAAATTCAGCCAGCTGAGTTGAAATCCTGAACCCTCGCTCAAAGTCACCCTCATCCTCCCAGTGCAGATACTCTAGAGCCCATAAAGACCACAACAATTTGTTTTCATGTATCAACAAATGTAAATTCATCCAAGCCACCACTGAAAAGAGGGACTGCACCCACAGTCCACTGCTCCTCAATGGGGAGCCTTTGCACTGCTACTTGTCACTGACTTACAGATGAGTTTCATCCAGCAGCAGAGCCTGTCCTGTAATGTGCACAGCATGTACATTTTTGGCTGGGCCTGAAGTGTCAGGAGGCACTGCAGTGAAAATTCTTTCACCTGATTTCAGGTGACATGTACAAACACACTCTGGAAGACCCTTGCCATCAGCTGTAATGCCCCCGAGTGTCCAGTGCCCGGGAAGGCTGGGACATCTACTGGGACATTTTGACTCAAGGATGGATGAAGTCTGCATTACTGACACGTTCCTTTTGCCAGTGCATTGCTGTAATCTTTCCTTGTATTGCCATTTAATCCTACTATCTAACATCAAATCCTTCCATTCCAAGGCTGGTTTTGAGGTGTTTTTAGCCGACTGGAGTCTCTTGATGAGACCTGCTAAAGAAACCTGGTCTGGGCAACAGCAACCAACTGTAAGAAAAGCTGCAGCTGCACAGGCTGCCAAGGAGGCTGTGCACACAGCAGGCTGAAGTAACCCAAAAGGGTGCTTGTGAAATGTTTGTGCTGCTGGCAGGCAGCACATTGCCAGGACAGATCACACATCATGCATTTGCACATCAAATGAAGCTGCACTGGTCTGAGAGCATGGGAAAGGCCTGTCTTGAACGGCATGTGTCCTACTTCCTGAACATGTATATTTTACACTTTACACTTGGTTATTGGCCAGATCGAAAGAACCACAAGTCCCCCAAAGCTTGTCATTTTGCCTTTGAAGTAGAACTGTTTGGATAATGTTTCCTTTGGCAATTTATCTATGTAGGAAAGCAGGAACTTAGCTGCATTGGCTTCTCAACAATCCACCACTAGCTTTGGTCGAATTATTCATGCGTTTGTGTATATGCACTCACACACAATTTGACCATTTTTCATGACCTTGTTTAGCCCCTCTCCTCCTCCCTTATGAGCCCTCATGATGAGGTTGGTGCAACCTGTGCTAATATTAACTCAGGTTCTTTGGGGGCCTTTCCCTGTTCTTTATATGCACGGCCAAATTCCCACTTCCTAGAGCAGCTTAATTAGTGAGACATTTGTGTGTGGCTGGCTCCTGCTGATCAACAAGCAAACGTGTCTGCACTGCCTCCCCTGGCAAGAGGGCTCCAGCTCATGGCCCATGGGATTTCTGACTCTCCTGGGACCACAGAGCAGGGTCCCTTGTGCAGTTTCTGCTGTTCCTTGCCTCCCATTGGTCCAAAACCTCCCCCCACACAATCCCAAAGCACTACTGGTGCCTGGCAAAAGAAGCCTCCTTTTAGTTTGTCATGTAGAACTTCACCAACACTGAGGTTTCCTGGAAGGATGCTGAATGGAAAGGTACTCCTCGTTCTCACCAAGAAACTGCAGGTTAAGGACAATGGCTGAGGTGTTGCCTTTGCCACCAGTCAGAACTCCCACCTCATTCATTCCCTAGGAGCTGGCTAGAGAGATGACCCATCCCCATGGAGAGCTCTGGAAACTAAGCAGGAGCCCTTATTAAAATCCAGCATTTAGAAGCCCAGTAAGTCAGTTCCTACTGATCAGTGCTCTAGTGGGAAAACAACTAAGGTAGACTCCAACTGCTCAGTGCCTTTCAAAAAGCCCCTGAAAGATGGTCTCATCTCCTGCATCTGCAGTGAATACCGCCAAGGCTCTGTGTATTTTAAGCTGATTTTATATTCCATTATAACAGACATCAAGATTAGGATGCCAAAACTCACTGCAGATATTGTTTCTCAGTGTTTGGAATCACCTTGCAGCTCTTTCCTATGAAAAAGCCCAAGTGGTTTAAGTGGTTTTCTTCCCTCTATTGAACTGCATGTATATTAGAGAAGGGATGGTGTAAAGCTCTGCTAAAAGACAGGGCTGCTGGTTGGTTTCTAATATCAAAACACAGAGAATATCCTGAGCTCTTTCTCTGAATTTTAGCAGAGAGGCTCTCTAACTGTGTTCTTAGGTAGAACAGCAACAAAGAGTTCAATAATTTGTTTTTCCAGTGTCCTCTCTGTGAAGACTGATCACCAGCCAGCTTTCCAGCCTGCTGCTTCAAACATCTGGGGCCCCATTCATTTTGTGGCAAAATTCATACTATGGACTTTAGAAACTTTCTGGGTGGGGGGTGTTTTGCTCACAGTTTCTAAAATCTTCAGGATTATGGGCTGGCCAAGAGATTTCACGATGCTCCTATAACTCTGAAAAATGGAGGTTAAAAACATGCTCTCCTGTGTACCACTGGTTGTGCCTTTGGGGTAGGAAAGCAGTCACCACACCAAAGTCACTGCAGATGCTGCTCTGGGCTGGTTTGTATGCAAAGCTCAGAAAAACACAGGTAGATCTCATGGATTAGCTGTTCAGCAGCAGGAGCTGTGTGGTGTGTTGAGCCACCAGCAGATTCTGCCTGACAAAGCAAAACAACCCCATGGGCTTCTTCCAATTTGTCATCTTTGCATACAAAGTTTCAGGACAATCAACTTTTCTTCCATGTTATTCTCCCTAATGGATTTCTTTCTCCCTTCTTAACTCCTATTCCTCTTGCAGTAAATGGTGCGGGCTGGGGCAAAGCACTGGATGTTTAATTTTCCTGTGCATATTGTCTCTGCTTTCCAGCTCTGCCATTCACACTGGGCAGGCAGTCCTGTCAGGAGCTGTAGCTCCTCATTCAACTATGTTCCTGGGTGATTCAAGGCAGCAAATACAACTGACTTTCTTGACTCAGTTGGCAAGTCACTAATAGTCTCATCTGCACCAGCTTAGGCCAACATACCTCTTTTCCAGTCATAGATACCCACCTTTACAGCAAACAACTTTATGATCTCTTTTATCAGGAAATTAAGCAGCTGCAAAGGTACCATATGTTTAGAACTCAGTGATCAAACACATTATATAACCTTCAAAAGAAAACATAAAGGCACCAAGGTTTGTGATTAATATTTCCTGGCCTGCATCAAAACCAGTGTGTCCAGCAGGAGCAGAGAAAGTGATGGTGCCCCTGTGCTTGACACTGGTAAGGCCCCAGCCTGAGCACTGTGTCCAGTTTGGGGCACCATAAGATGACATTGAGGTGCTGGTGACAGTTCAGAGAAGGGCAACAAAGCTGGTGAAGGGTCTGGAGAAAATGTCTTATGAGGAGTGCCTGAGGGCCCTGGGGTTGTTTAGTCTGGAGAAAAGACTGAGAGGAAACCTTATCACTCTACAACCGCATGAAATGATGCTGTGGAGAGGTGGATGTTGCAGGTGTTCTCCCACGCACCCACTGACAAGACCAGAGGCAATGGGCTTAACTTTCACCAGGGGAGGATAAGGCTGGATATTAGGAAAAGGGTTTTTTATATTGAGACAGTGGTGAGGCCTTGGAACAGGCTGCCCAGGGAGGGGGTGGAATCACCATCCCTGAAGGGGTTTAAAAGATATCTAGATGTGGCACTTCAGGACATGATTTAGTGTTCCTGATAGTATTTAGGAGGTTGGACTTGATCTTGGAGGTCATTTCCAACCTTTAATGACTCTCTATCCATAGTCAAATCATTTCCTGCTTTGACTGTTATTGAAGTTCTGGAAGACAAGCTTGCTTACTAACCAGCTTGAGTCACAACCCAACTCCCATTGCAGTCACAAACAAGTCAGTATCTGAACAGCTGTAGATGCTGCTGAGCAGAGAGAAAAATGGATAAACCAGGATAAAAGTGACAGAAAGGAAGGGACAGTGGGAGAGGGTGGCTTCATCTGGCTTTCACTTCTTCTTCCCCCCACTTCAGCACACCTCAAACAGCCTCATGCCTCACTCCCAGGCATGCCCTTAACTAACCTTCACTTCTAAAAAGCTGAGCTGGGGAAAGCCCTTGAAATTCTTTGGAACTAATGATCTTTTAAAACCTTAGGTAGGGGAATCTGATTTTTCTTGTTGCAAATAGCCACACCAGTCATTCATTTCTACATATTTAGACCCCATGCTGGATCTCTCAGCTAATAAATAACACCATCAACTTTCACCAAGGCTTGACCACGGACAAATGAGCTCTTCAGCATTTGTATCAGTTCACTGTGGTTTTGGAGTGTTGTCTCCTGCTTCTCTGCAGCCAAACAACAAGTTCCATACTTACATATGCCTGTAAGTTATTTATTTGCTTATTTATATTTACATACACATATTCAGGCTGCAGTGTTTTTTCTCTGGATGCATACAGTTCAAGCCCTTGCATTCTCTTTTTCTCCCCACTCCTGCACCTGCTCCTCACAACAGCTTGCAGAGAACCTAAGCACTGGTCATCCTTGCTGAGCTGACTGGGGACTGAGTGTGTTCTGGGACATACAGCTATTTAACTCAAGGAAGCAATCAGGCATCTGTATGTGGCCAGCTCTGCTTCATACCAATGTGTAGTGGCCTAAAAATCTTTGAGGTGGATCATCCCATGAGACTCCTAACAAGGGCCAGCCAGCACAAGCTGTGGCAAACAGCTCAGAGCTCTAGGCTGAGATCAACTGTTCCCTAGACTCTGCTGACTAGATCTAAGACAGCAATGGGAGATTAGACCCACAGAGCAGTTGTCAGAACCTCCAGCATAATTTATGGTGAGATTTATCTTGCCCAGGTTCTTCATTCAGGACTCTTACTTGAAAATTACATTCTTACCTAGATTAATCCAAATTATAGTTGACGCTTCATTCTTTTAAACTCCAAACTATTGATGATTTGATGGAAAAATTACAGAACTACCTGTGCAACATGCTGGGTTCCACTCTGGGAACCCTGATTGGAGTTTGCAACTCTGTTCTTAAGTCTGGAAGGTTCAAAACATTAAGGTGCTGATACACAACTGCATTGGAACAAGGCAGAACAATGCCCTGAGAATGTCAAAACTGAAAACCATATGCTTATAATAATAATTTTTTTAAACTATCATTTTAGAAAAAAACATATATAGAGAAAAAACAGAGAAAATACTTCAGCAGAAACTGTAGAAGTTAATTTCTAGTTCTGGATTCACACTAGCTTCATGCTCTTAGCTCCTGCTATTTTCTTTTGACAGTTCAATACCCTGCTAGAAGGTACCAGGTGCTACAGACAATTCAGCTGCTTGAGCCAGTGCAAACAAGTGATGCAATGCAAGCTGTGCTCTTCCCAAGGGTGGAGAGCATCCCCCAGCCAGACTCTCCACACTTGTTTCTTCCCAAGGAGAACAACTTGCAAGGTCACTTCTGAGCCCTTACTTCCCATGGGGTGTCCATGGTCCACCCAGCAGAGATAAGGGAAAAGAAACTTAACCTCTGAACTGTCTTTGCTCATATACAGAGGACATGAACTAGCAAACAGCAACACACAACAGTGATTAATTGCAGCTTCACTTGCAAGGATTGAAAGATTCTCCTACATAATCTGCAAAGGTGCAAGACTAGTACTGAATTCTTGAGACTTTGAGAGCTTAAATTAGATGATAGCATGAATATATAAATCCTGTATCATTTCCAAACCAAGAAGCCTCAATTCATTTCTTATTATTTCTGTGAGACTTGCTGGTGGTTTCCATATGAATCTGTCATTTGGAAATTGGCTTAACCAGAAGAAAAACAACACCATCAAAACTGATTATAACTTCCAAACTTTTTGGCATTTAAAAATTTGTAAGTTTTTAAAGCACTGTGGAAATAGAGAACACTATAATAAATTAATTAGTGTAATAAGGGATTTAACAGGCTTAGTACTATAACCACTCTTTCATTATTAATCATATGTAACTCAGAGTGGACTCTGGAACTTTTAGTAGGTTTTCAGAATAGTGAAGATTTTAATAGTAGATTACACAAAGAAAAGTCAAGCTGCATTTTAAATATACAACCAGACACAAGCAGAGAAGCATTTAAAAGAAGGCATCCAGTCAGATGCATTAAGAGCTAGTTTGAACTTCTGCAAAATGTTGCCTATCTCAAAACTCTTATGGAGGCTACATCCAAGTACACCTCTTTTCCTGCCCACTTCCCTGCTTCACTCCCATTCTGAATATGTTGCACAGTTTGGTGCACCAGATTATTTTTTTCTTCCCAGGACTGTCTCAGTCCAGCTGACTCTGGTTAGAAAGCTCTTCTTGTGACAGCCCAACTCATTCTCTACACTAAAGACTGGTGATAAGCAACCAGACTTCTTAAAGAACCTATGTTCTTTCTGATCTTTCCAGACATACTTGCTCATAAGGTATTACAAAACACTTTAATACCAGCCTTTTGAAATTTAGTCAAGATTCTTACCTAGCAACCTAAAAAAAAGCCCTCTCAAAAACCTTATCACCTTTTGCCTTGGATGTTTACGCACAAATGTAAAATAATAACTGAAAACAAACAAACAAAAAGACTCCAAACCAGAATACAACACTGTACATTGAAATAGACATGGAAATAAACACAACAAGATGCCAGTTACTCTGTGCTATGGAAGGTTCTCAGACTGTCCATGGTCTGGAATACTCTGCAGGAAGACTTTTGTATCACCTACAAATCACAGAATGGTTTGGGTTGGAAGGGACCTTAAAGCTCATCCAGTTCCAATCCCCTGCATGGGCAGGGACACCTCCCAGCAGAGCTGGTTGCTCAGAGCCCCATCCAGCCTGGCCTCAAACACTTCCAGCACGTCAGTATCATTGCTAGAACATTTTCTAGCATCAAGAAAACAGCTTTTGCAGTGTTAGAAAGAGCCACACTTGGGGTAATTTGGACTAGATTAGACTGAAATTGTGCAGCTACTATACACAACAAAAACAAGTTTTCTTGCACAGTGTCACATGACCTACATTTAGCTTTCAAGACCAGGGCATTCCATAGCATCTATAGGAATTATGAAACAAAGGTCAGATGTTCCAGTAGGTGACCTCTGTTGTCCCAGTGACGTGTTCCACAACAAATAAGGGCATAACACTTGAGAAAACATGTGACATTGGTAAAGAAAAACAAACACACACAGACAAAAAAAAAAAACAAACAAACAACAAAACACGGGAAGAAGAAAAGACAAGAGAAGACATCAAATATTCTTGAGCAGGGCAGAACAAATGTTTGACTGAAAAGCTTCAGGTCCAGCTGGGAGAAGGCCAAGACTAATTTAACCTTTGGTCAAATGGTTGGGAGTTAGCTAGTTTCCTTTTTCCTCTTACATCACTCCCAGAGATTTCGACAAAAATAATATGGCCCCGATTACATGACATTACAGACTCTCATAATGCACTAGGGAGGATAGTGTTGAAACCCCTCAGAGACAAATTAATCCCAGCAAAGCAACAGCTGGAAGATTGCTATAAACAGGGAAAACAACTACAACGCTTGCATCATGAACTTATATGATTTTAATATAGGTTATTAAGTGGATTAGATTACTAGATTTTTTTTTTAAAACAGGTCTAACAGACTTTTATCATCATGAAAATATCAGTTGTCATGTTGCATGCAGTTGCTACTAAGATGTTTAACTATTCAGTTCATTCTTTTAGAAAGCTGAAGCACACCCAGGTATAAGATGGTGTAAGATTTATCTGGCTTTCAGAAAGCATATGCAGTCAGAAAATAGATGATCTATAGGGGTTTTTTTCAACTATGCTGGAACAGATCACCACTTCGGTCACCCTCTGCCTCACACAGCCCCTGTGACTGCTCAGGTGTCCAGCACCTGCTCAGCCTGCCTGCCCCACAGCACCTTAGCACAGCAACCAGGAACTGCCCACAGAGCCTCTGGGGCCCAGTGCAGAAAGCCTGGAGATGGGAGAATTCCCCAGTGCAGAAATACAGCCCTTCTGTCCCCTGCTTTGCTGCTATGCTGCCTACCTGTCCTAGTAGTCTCAGCAGTGCTGACGCTGTATTGAACACATGCTGTCCTGCTCTGCTACCAAACCACTCTGCTCGTAGCCCACAAGCTACTTTTGAAAAAAGACAAGCGACCTGAAGGCAGTTAAAGCCCTGCAACTGCTCCTGTGCCTGTGTGCTGCCAGTGAGCCCGGGATGAAGCTCAGTCCCCTATTCCGGCAGAGGCTCTCCCGGGCCATGGCGGAGTCCCCCTGAGGCCACACGTGCCCCAGGCCCGCGGAGAGCAGCGAAACAGCGCTGCAGTGGGGCCAGGTGGTGACCGATGATGGGCTGTTCCTCACCCGCCCGCTCCCCAGCGCTGCGCTGTGCCCTGAGGCCAGGGTAAGGGCAGCGGGCAGGGACGACGCTTCCCGCACGGCTGAGCCGGGCCGCTTTGGGCTGCAGCCTGCCGAGGAGGAGAAGCGCCGAGGCTGCTATGGCCGCCTGGGCCGGGCCTCCCTGCCTCGCACCCGCCTGCTGAGGAGCGGGGAAACTTGGGGGCACCTTCGAGGACACCTGGGCCGCGGCTCGGCCAGGTCTCGCCCTTCGCCAGCGGGCCAGGCCGGGGAGCTCTCCAGGCGCCACCCCGCAGCTTGGCAGCGCGATCCCCGGCACAGCGCTGCTGCCGGCGACCCGGGCCAGGCACCTGCTGCGCCAGGGCTCCCTCCCGAGCGGCGGGACAGGCCCCGGGCCGCCTGGGGCTGCTGAGAAAGCGGCCACTGCGGCCTCCCTGCGCTCACAGCAGCCGGGGGCGAGCTGCACAGCGAGCAAGGAGGGCACAGACCTTCACACATGCTCGACATGAGGAGAGAGGGGGATTGTTCTTTCCCAAACTGAGAAATTCTGCTCATATGGAGGGGTATTTTTAGGGCCTTTGTGTTGCTACTTGGAGAACAGGAGGTGGTTGAATTTTACTTTCCCTTACTTGGTTTGGAGAGCATATTCTGCCTTCCAGTTTGGAGGAGTAAAGAAAGATGTTTGTGTTAGCTGTGAAATACGACAACACTGGTTTTATACACGGTAAACTTCATTTGATCAGATTAAATATAAATTGTCATTGCCATTTGTAATGCTTCATTTCATAGATTGTAGCTAATAACAACGTCACAGCTATAACAACATATCACCAGTGTTGCTGTGAAGTGGGGTGCCTGTTGCGCTCACAGATTTCAGGAAAGGCATAAAACATTTTCATGAAAATTTGCATCACTTGAATATCAACTCCATTTTTCCCTTAAAAAAAAAGAAAAAGATAGGACTGGATATGCTGTTATGTTCTCTTATGTGTTTACCCAATTTATATGTATACTTCATGAAAACTTGCATTTGATGACAGGTATTAGGAATACATTACAGAACCTACACCTGGATAAATGCTGTATCAATACACTGCCTGTAATCCTGGGGGGGGCGGGGGGTAGAAATCCACAGGGGTTCCAAAAACACTTTCTTCTTACATAAATTTTAACATCATAAAATGTGTAAACTTGAGAACAAGTAATTAATAAAAGCAGTGAAAGTTTGAACACTATGTTGAAAGCTCAACACTACCCACTAACTACAACTGCCAATGCATGTGCCCCTGGCTCTGCAGGCTTTGCTTCAGGTGTGGGCTGGGCTGCCGCCCACCTGAGGGGCTGCCACTTGTGTCAGAGACCAGTGTTTGCCTCTGACTGCTCAGGCAGGTTCCTAAACAGCTTCTAAGAGGCTGTGCTGTGTCCAGGAGGTCAGATAGAACAGGAGGGGAGCTTGCTGGGGGGTACACGCTGTGTCCAGGAGGTGAGATAAGCAGCATGTGCGGGTGGGGAGCGGAGCTGTCGCTCCTTCAGAGGTGCAGAGTATGTCTCAAAGGCAAGGGTCTGCACTGCTATGCCAAGTATGCTTTGATGTTCTGTCTCTGAATGATCTTTTGGGATCTGCTGAATTGGAAAGGCATCTACCATGTAGGGTGGGAGAAACGGTAAGATCTGTCAAGTAACGAAGCCCTAACAGAGCACTTGCCTTGATGGGATTGTTCTGCATGTAGCAAAAGGTGCACAGGCCTGTTGGGAAGCCAGGTTTTGCAAGGATCATTCCAAACCTGGAAAGGAACTGCAGTTGCTTCATGGATGCCTTATTAACTCCCTGTATTTCATGCAATTTCTAAAGCAAGTTTGCAGTAGTCCATTTGAAGTGTATGCCCCAAGCCAGGGAAAAAATAAAAAATCTGAATTATGAACATTATGACAGAATATACACCTAGGAATCAAATGTAGGCATTGCAGAGTTCTGCCAGCTTTTCTGTCCTTTAAGAGCTGGAATCTCAAGAAGGGAGTAAGTAAATGAGCCAAGCTCATTTAAATGTGCCCTACCATGCAATAATTACATCTTTTTTTGGCCCGGAACTGATCCTAGTACTGTGCTACTGTGAAGTACATGATCTTGGCTATCCATCAGCATCTAAACAAATAGGTACCTTTCCACTTTCTTTGCTCTACAATGGCAAGCAAAGAGACCAACCTGTTTTGGTAAAGAAAGAAGGTAAAGAAGTGCACGACAGCAGCAAGGACACTGCTAAAATAACCCACAGCACAACAGGCAGTCCACATGAACATCAACCCTCACTACCACCACTCCAAAAGCTCACTGGTTTCAAACAGGACACTAGAATATGCACACTGTCCCACTCATCAGCATGTAAAAATAATTACTTGAAGAATAACAGGGATCAGTAACCCATGGCACTCATGGCTAAAAAAGAAGTCAGCACACTGATCAATCCTGAATACGATGCAGTAAAGCTAGTGTGTAGTAAAAGGCTGAGCTACAAAAGCTGAAGAGAGGTATCCATGGAAGGCAGCAGCTTCCAGCTTCTACTGACTTCAGCTGCAGAGCCACCACACCACCCATCCACTGGCCCATCTGGAAATCAACAGGAGCTGGAAGTGCAGCCTTGCCAGAAGAAAGGTGGTGTGATTAGCTCAGATCTACCTGAACATTTCTGGCTTCAGAAGGAAATACCCAATTTGGTCCAAGACATCCAAACAGTGTACTGGCCAACATGAGATGTTGCTGTCCCCAGCAGTCTAGCAGGTTGTGGAGCCAGTTCCTCAACCTAATGGAGTCATTTTGGTAAAGTGGCTTGTTAAACATTTTACAACTGTACTTTTCTACTGATTGCATGAAGACCCTCATAGTGTTGTGTAGAGGACAGCCTGGTAAGGAGAAACTCATCAACACAGGCAATTTAGAGGAGCAATGAGATTAAAGCTTGTGACACTGTTATATTTCTGTCTTATTCATGATTACAATATGGAAAAAAAAATCCCTTCCTGGGACTGACAAGTCAAGATCTGTTGGGTGAAGGAAGGAGATAGCTGAGGTTGCTCTCCTAAGTGTCTGCAGTCAAAGCCTTTTGTATGATCCTGCTTTTAATAGAACATTCAAAAAAAAAAAAAAGATATTTTAAAAGTCAGTGTGCAGCCTCACTGCATATAAATGCACATGTATACATGCATATTACTGAAAGAGATATTTTTACTTTAACCTCTGAACACGAGAGCCATGCTGGTAGGCAGACTTCTCAAATGTCTTCCATTTCATGGTACACTTTTATGGTGGGAAGTTATTGACATCAGAAAGGATGAATAATGAAACTGAGGTCACAGAGTTATTTACACTGGCGGGTGGATCCCACAGCATTCCTGTATGATTCAATTGTTTTGATGACCCTCTTTTTGGGATTCTGTCACACATTACATCTCATATTTGGATCTTGGTAAGTTAAAAGGGACACTGAGAGGTTTGTTTGGTTACTGTTACCAGTGAGTTAAGACAAGGTTAAAAAGCCTGTCCCTGTTCAAGCCAATGGCACAATTCCCAAAGACTTGGGGAAGTTTCCAAACTCCCTGCCTCAAAGTGCTAACAAGCTGTACAGAAGAACAAGCCATGCAGACACCAAGCTGAGCAAGGGACACCCAGAGAACACCCAGAGAAATCTGATTAAATTATTGAGGGTGGGAAGGATAGGAGGTAGCCATCAAGCATGCGAGTTCCTTTAAAAAGCAAACTTTTAATGTTTAATGTTTTTAAATCTCACCAACCCCCCAGTCCTGAGATGAGCCTTCCCTCTGTTTTCAGCCCATGACTGAAAAGCTGTTTGCCCTCACAGATAGTGTATCACAGCCTGGCCAGGAGAAATGAAGCACACAGGCCCCTGTGAGTGGAAAAAGCAGAGCAGTGACACATTAGCAAGAAGGCAGTAAGAACGGCTGTGAGCAGCATGGCTCTGATCCTGCTGCAGAAGCTCAGGGCTTCATTACAGTTAATGACTTCCGGCTTTAACCTGAGGTCTGCTTCCCAATGAGGGGCTGCTCTTAAACCAAATGACTTTTCCCTCCAGCTCCCATGGAAAAGTGCAGTACACCAAAACAAGACAGCTTCTATTAAAAGCAGTATGGTAAAGGTGCTGCTGCCAATCCAGAGATGGTTTGTAACTGGGAGCAGCTCATAAATGAGGTTTTATACTGTATCTGCTTTTCATACTTCTTAGGGGAGAAACCTTTGTTAGTTGCCTGGGTTCCTTTCTGCCTGTTTCTTTTTGCTGCTCACTGTGCCTCTAAGGTGCACTGGATTGCAAACATAAACAAATTCAGTGAGAGAAGAAACCTTCTCTCCAGAGGTCACAGCACCAACACCCTAGACCTACCTGGAGAACAGGCTCAATTAGTACTGATTAAAAAAGCAGTAGGAAGTCAAATACCAGCCACAGCCCTTGATAAAAGAATCTGCTGAGGGATACACCAGATTCCTCATGGATAAATGGAAATGAAAATGAGGGACAGGTTACTCAAATCAAACCCAATACAAACTGAATGAGAATCTACCCAAATCTTCTGACAGATTTTTCTAATCCCTGTTGTGTTTCTGGCTCTCTCTCATATTCAGCATCTGCTCTCTATCCTTGATCACTATCTGAATATTTGTTCCATGCACTTAATTTCATTCTCTTTCATTTTACAGTCTGAATGGTTCATTTGTTCACTCTTTGATTTGCCTTCACATTTTCTCAATTTTTAATCTCTGCCTTTTTTTTTTTCCTGTCTCCTGGCTTTATTGTCTCTTTCCCCTTTATATATATGTTTTTTTTTCTTTAGCCTGCATAGCCCTAAATTTCCCTTCCCTATTTCCCTGTTGCCTTCCTGTCACCATTTGTTTTCTATCACCCTACTTTTCTGCTGGCTGATGTTGGAAATATTTCAGGAATTTCTAAATCACAGTGCCATGAGAACAGTTATCTTTGCATTTTCACTGGTGAAAGTGCTCTTGCACGGTGAGGATGAAGACTGAGCAAGCCTGGGACAGAGAGGCTTTGGATGGACTCTTCCCTGAGCCCACTTTGCCTCTGGAGTGGTACGCTCCAGTGTGGAATGTGTGAGAGGAAGCTGGGTCCATGGGGAGTGTTGGGGCTGGGGGCAGGGAATGTGTATTGAGAAACTTCAAATTCCACACAACAGAAATGAGTACAGGAGAAACTGAAATAAGAGAGAAGCAGGATGAAGCACCAGCTGGAGAAGGGTGGGTGGGAGAGCAGGAAAAAAAAATACACCCACCACCACCACACCCTAGCTTTCAAATTTTTCTTCCATGCAGGTGCAAATGAGCAACAGTACCAGCCCTTGCTAGGATTTGCTTGCTCTGAGTAGTAATGCTAAGAAAGCCCCAGACCTCAATCTATCCATTATTTCTTTCCCTGAGCAGGGTCAGAGGTCACTTTTAAAATAACAACTACAAATGAAAGGCAATTACATGGAATAAAAAATGATCAGTGACTGACAGAGCCAGCCAATGCACGGACTGCTGGTGACTTGTCATTGTAGGATGACAATGTGCCTGCTCAAAGTCACCAAAGAGAGGAACATAAATAAATGGGTAAGTGACTGTATTCCAGGACCTAGAGATGCCTCAGGAAAAGACCATCAAAGGTTAAACCACCTACTTTGTTATTGCTTCTGCTGCTCCTGCTATTGTTATTTGTATTCTGGTATCACCAAGAGGCCTCAACCAAGATCGAGGCCGTTGTTCAGCACAAAACAAATATGCACAGGAAGAGAAAGTTCCTGTTTTAAGAACTTAAATGGATAAGATGAGCAAGAAGTTGAGGAAAAATAAAGATAAGTGAAATGATTCCAATTGAGTCACAGCAGGTCAGTCAGAGTTCCTAACCTATGTTTTAAAGTTGCAAGAAGCTGAATAGGAAGAAACTGGGAATACTGTGTATACTCTTAATGTTACTATAAGTTAGTCCTTCACAAGCCCACCCTGCTGTCATGATAAACATATATGATACTCATTACCATGTACAGATCATGTGTGGATGATGACATCAGGATATGTGAAGCTAATACAGAATATCTTTGTCTTGCCTAGTTCTCTTCCTTCTTCCACTCAGTTTCTGCCCTGGCTTTAAGCAGCTGTCACAGTCCCAAAAGCTGCCCAAACTGTCAGGCTGTTACAGAAGAGGTGACCTCAGTCAGTAGGTAGGACTCAAGGGCAACTTGGACTCTGCTTCTACTTCACATACTCCAAACATTACTGCAGTTGGCTAAGATGCTGCCCTCTGCATTTCAGCTGCTACTGGAATTCAAACAGCAAAGGAAGCTAGTAGCTAATCAAGGGAAGCCACATGTCTACGCAGTGCAGCAGCAGTCATTGTGCCAAACAGTAGCATCACAGCACAGTGCTCAAGACCAGCATTTAAAATCCTCAGAAGCAGTTTACTGAAGTGCTACAACCTGCCAGTGTAAGATGCAGAGATGGCCCTTGCTGCTAACTGCAGAGCACAGGCACAGCAGGCTAGGGCTTGGGGAAGTGCTGCCTGTCACCTCCACCCACATCTTTCAGAGCTTCAAGAACTTCAGACCCTAAACACATTGCAGAATCACCCCAGTGCTAGTCCAGTAACAGCAGCTACTCCCAAGACTTCAGGACTGTGACTGGGAACACCACAAGGCATTCAGAAGATAATAAACCATAAGGTTTGGTCACCCTGGCTCAACACGACACAGTGGTACCATGTTTGAGAGATGGCCATCCACTGAACTTACAAGTACTGAAAAGACTTGCAGCACCACTACTATGAAACATCTTCCCCCTAAATAACAGAGTAAGCAACAGAAGCCAGATTAGCTTAATCATTGTGACCTATTTAATGCACTTTGAAAACAGAGGTGGTCCTTACTCTAAGCACTCCTCAAACATGTCACTATAAAATCTCCTTTAGGAGAATGATCAAATTCAAGATACTAAATAAGCTTCATCTCGGGTTCTGCTCCAAATATGTTGTTTATTTCTAATCATTAGGCACTGGTGACGATGTCAGGATGAAAAAAAAATAAAACTGAGGGAAAGTCAAGAAATGAGTTGATATGAATCAAAATATGTCTGATCAAAAAAAGACTTCACCATTACCTTCTAAGTTTTTGGACAAAAAAATGAACCAACACTGTTGAAAAATATCAGAATGAAGCTGCTGCTTCAGATGGTGTTCAAAACATGGCACAGCTGAAGCAATGTGGGCACACCAGACAAATGGAAACTTCTCTGTGGGTTATTGTGGATCACAAGCAGAATGCAAAGCAGCCATGTCCTGTTGCTGCAAAAAAACCCACAAGAGTGCAGAGACAGAAGCACAAGCAAGAAGAGGTGTAGAGTCCAGTTCCAGGTTGGAGACAGTGAAAAGAATGAGGCTGAGCAGTGGTTCTGAAAGCATGAGCACAGAAAGGCTCCATGAACTAGAGGTATACTGCCCAGGGAGAACATTCTAGAAGGCTTTGGAGGGTGGGAAGGTTAGGAATGGTAACAACCTCTGGACATGTCAAAGGCTGTGCAAAAAGAATGGGAAGAGTCTGATCTCCATACATTTCAGCAATTCAGATTAGGTATTAGGAAAAGTCCTTCTAATGTTAAAATATTATACTGGACTAGATCACCTGAAAAACTGTGGTATCTTCATCACTGGGCATCTTTAATAATAGTTAAACAAACACCTGCTGGGAATCACTAAGTAGACTTTGGGCAAAGTAGGTAGACTGCTCAGCATAATGATTTTTCACATTTTTCACTTAACTGCTCCGTCACTGATATGTTTGATACAGAAATCCCTCCTCTGGGCAGGGGGACAACACCAGCCTTCTGGTAATGCTCACCTCCAAACCCCTCAGCTGCCAGATGTGCCAATTAGAGAATGGGTTTGGAGGAGCAAAAAAGAGAATTATTGACATGTCTTGAATGGTAATAAGGAGACTAAAAAAAACCGAAACCCAGTTATCAATTCAACAGTGAAGGACAGATTGCACTGGGGGATGTCCTGAAATCACTTCCCATACTGAGAAGCCACAGCCATCATGTTCTGTGCAACTGACACAGTTTTGAAACAGTGAGGCCAGCTTCATGTTAGCTCAGGTATTATCTCTTTTCATGATGTCTGATGCAAAATTGCTCTTGACTTTTCCTGTGGAGAAGAGAGGGAAAGGGCTCTCCCCACAAGGCTTATGGGGAAAAAAAAAAAAAAAGAGGTTGACAGGATTTTTAAACTAATGCTCTTGATTACCTCTCAGATTCAAAACATTATCTTCTTTGTTCAACATGTCAATCTGTTTGACTTTTGTAACAAAAATACAGTCAGACCTGTACATATTGCATTTCAGAAAAGTAATTTTTTTTTCCTAAACATCTGTTTGGAAGTGTTAAGGTTCTGCTGAAAAACCTCACACAGATGTGGGCAGCATGCCATATTCTGAACAACAACAGAATCTCCCAACATCCTCCCAAGACATCCTTAAATAAAATTCCCAAAGAAGAAATAAATCAAAGCGTTTTGACCAAATTTCTTTCTTTTTTTTTTTTGGTTTTGCTAAGCTGCACATGGTACCATATCTGTCCAGCTGCATGGAAGACTAAGCCAGCTGCCACTTTCTGACAGTGCCATGTCTGCCAGCACCACTATTGGATTTAGTTCCACAGTCCCACAGGTTTCTTTCCACTACCCCACATCTACTGACCCCTAACACATTAGGTAAAGAAGCAGAAAAATGGGGAAAAAGCCATCACAGAACCCAGAGCAGTATGTTTTGCTTATATCTTCCCTTGTTGCCATTACAGTACCCTGGATGTGCTGATTTTATTGCCAGGATTCTCCACCCAAACTTATTGCCCTCAATTCTCCCATGTTTTTCAACACTCCTCTCGGGATTCTCATCCCATTGTGTCTTTCAGATTTAATTTTCTTTTCTCTCTTTCTCTCTAGCTTTCTTTAGTTCTTTCCCTATTTTCCACAGTCCCTCTCACCCCTGCAGGAAAGAAAAAAATAAAGAAAGAAGGAATGAAATGAACTGCATTTTAACAATCAGAATAACAGTGAAACAATGCTCTTGAGATCCCATCTGTTGCCAACACATCTCCCAAGACAGCAAATGATGGGCATTCCTGGCTAAATAAAGAGAATTTCCCACACCCATTAAAGATCTACACAGCAAAGACTGTTGCTTAAGTATTTACTTTTTATGGCATACAAGAAAACTACCTGGAATTGTAAATACCGATGACATATTGTTCACATCTCTACCAAACATGTGGTCAGTGGCCATATGGATAACTTCTGGGTGTGAAATGTCCTTTCTCTTTTTTTCAGTGCTACAATATCCTTGTGCCAGAAGCTTTTTTCAAAGTTTAATTGCATAATTCTACCTCCAGTGGGTGAAATTAAGTTATATTTACAAACAAATCCCACATCCTACCCCCAAAATCTACCAGAGCCACCGTGACTCAGTTCTTACATCCTACCCAATAAAAACCTTGTTGTTTTTTTTTTTTCATTCATTCATTTTTAATCTTATTTCTTTTCTTTTTTTTTTTTCTGATTAAGATTTCACAGTTCTTGATCTGAAACAGCTGCATTTATTATGCACATCATTTACTTCCTCCATCTAATTCACAAAGAATAGGGTGGACTTTTCAAAAACATCAACACTGGAATAACACTTCTCAGAGTTATTTGTTTACTAAGGACTTCAGTGGAAGCGTAGTGATGTTGCAGCAGAGCAGCTTTAAAGTGCCATTTCTCATTAACTTGCTAATGAAATTCTCCATTAAAAAAGGGAAAGTGACAGACTTTTTAGAAGATATTGTCGAGTTCTGAAGAATTTTCTGAGGAGTGGCCTTGACATCCCTACTGTTTCAGCTTTAGGTCTGCACTCTAGAGAAATGCAATTTCCATATGGTTAAGCAAATGTTTCTCACCAGAGTATCTCCAAACCCAAGTCATTTTGTATCTCCTTTTTCATTAGAATCATATCCCAGATGGTGCTTCACAACAATAGGTGTTACTGTGAAAGTACTGAGGCTTCAGAAATGTAAAACTGGAAGAGAAAAATCTGAGACAGAGATGGAAAGAAAATGGTGTCAATCAATAGCACTTTATTTGCATCATTGCTGAACAGCTTGTTGAAAATTACTGAGAATCCATCATCCAGAGAACCTAACTGAAGAAAAGACAAATATGGAAGAATGTAAGGGTAGATAAGAGGCCTCTGTTAGTGGAACAGAGGAAAGAAGGGAGAAAAGATGCACATCCAGAAGGCTGGAATGATCCCAGGACACTTTTAAAATCAAGCACTGCTATTTTTGAAGCAGCTTGTGAGTGGAGTGGGGAGCCATTGGTGGTGTTTGGGTGTAGGCAGTGTGGTTCTCTCTCCTGCAGATGAGAGAATCAAGACAGTGCTGCTTTACACAGCTAGAACTGGAACGGGGGGAGCGTGGAAAGCCACACGGAAAGAAACCACATTAGGAGAGGTGAGAAGACAAAACTAACCAAAGATTAGGGTTAAATCAAATCTGAACACTGGATGCATGTTTTGTGTAGGTATGAGAGATGATGAGAAGGGGAAGCCAACTGGGATTCAAACAGAAGGATGTATTTCTAGATAGTGCAAGCAATCAGAACGTCTGAGCAGAGGAGGGAGGCTCACCACATGGAGCCATGTTCAGGGAGTTGCTTTGCTTTGGAAGATATTTAGCTGAAGAAATTTGCCAAAAGATATTCACTGAAGGCTCTGAACAGATTTACAGTTGAACCTGATTAGGATGAAGACAGTTTCTCTAAAGCCATGACAATCTAAGACACAGTCCATAGGCAAAGGTAGAAAGCATCTTTTGTTAGAACTGCTGTAGACATCATTCATGTAATTGAAAAATAAAGTCTTTCAAATAGCTAATTCCTTTTTCACATTCCATACAAATATAATACAGCCCATGTTTTGGAGTAAGAGTACAGATAAGATGTCCCAGACACGGAAAACAGTGGAAAAGACAGAGGCCTAGACAGTCTAAAGCACATTTCTTAGCAGAGACCATTATCACTACACCCAGAAGAGGAAGGGGAGGCAGCTGTCTGGATGATGTACATAACATCTTGGAAGAAGGAGGACAGCTGAAACATTTCAGCAAGGTGGCTGTATTTGAAAGCAGAATATACACACTATCATTATCTTCTGTATTACAAAACCCTTAATTGAAAATAAGGACTGTAAGAAGGCTGGTGCTAAACTGCAATGTACCTCTCCAGCCTGAACACAGCCATCTCTGAGAGCTCACCCTTTGATTCTTACAGCCAGAAAATGGTATTTCCACAGTGTTATCTCCCTGCAGTGACACAGGGTCACAGGTTATTGCTGATTTGATCATCTGATAAACTTTGCTGTAAATACAGACTTTCAAGAAGTCATCTACAACTCAGCTTCTACCTGCATAGACTACGCTGGGTTTACTAGTCCATTACTCAGCAAGTGCACAGTGGTACTGCACAGACTGCTTGTGTCTCTCTGTATTTAACTCTCCATGGCCCAGGTTCCTCGGGGGAGGAGGAAGCATGGGAAGCATGTCAGGAGGAAGTGCTCACACCTGTTCTACGCTGCCTGACTGATAAAATGGTGTGAACACGTTTGTCAACCAGCTCAAATGCCTGGAGGATTTCACAGCATGGTTACATCTCTGCTTCCTTGTCCATCCTGGAACAGCAACAGTCTCTCACATTTCTAAGACACTGACATAAAGAGGCAGGAAGCACATGCAGCAGGTACAGATTCATAACTCCTTCCCAGTTGGAATTTTGTTAAAGCACTTTTGCCTTTTCCTTCTTCTCTCCCATGTCCCCTTTCACATTTTCATCTTGTGGTTTGCTCCCTTATCGGGCTGTGGCTGGGGAATGGATTTGTACCCATTCTCATATGCAAATCAAGGACAGTGGGCATTTTCCTACTGTTTGTTGGGTGGGGAGAGTAGGAATTGATTCTTTAGGGAAGGATTCCAAAGGATTATAAATAGTGCCTGCTTCTGTTCAGTGTGACAGAACTCAGGTCTGCAAGAACCAGTTAGCCTTGTGCCTTCCATCTCTCCTCTCTCTGAGGTAAAGAAATCCACAACCAATTTGCTACTTGAAAAAAGAAAAGTACATAAAGAGCATAATTCTCCCCCAGATTACCAGGGCTGAATTCATAGCCTTTACTTTTTAGCAACAGTGATTATTAATACTACCTCAATTATGCTTGATGATGGAAGATATAATTAACAGAAAGATCCTTTATATTTTATTGATGTTAAGTGTATGTTGATTATAAATGGGACAGGATGTATTTACTTGAGCTTCACTCTTCGAGGAAGGTTGTGAAATCAGAGTCCAATCCTGCACTGAGAATAAAACCTGCACCTTTTCTAATTGTAATAGTATCCAGATGTTCCTTTGTAACGTGGATGCAGGTGGTGAAAGCAGTAAACTGGTATGAAGCAGATGTGCTCTTAGCACAGGTGGGACTTGCTCCCAGTGCTACAGTGAATTTTGCACTCCCTGGCATAACAGAAGAAGAGTCCAGAAGATATAAAAGTGGTGTAAAAAAAGTAATGTAAAAATGGAGAAAAAAAAAGTTTCCATTTTGATGGCACAACTTGATAGCAGGGGTTTCTAAAATCAAGCAAGCAAAACAAACAGCTTCTTAAAACTGAGAGTGCAGAAGTCAAAAGGACAGATAGGTAACTGACAAAAAGCTATGAACACCTCTGCCCAGATACAGAAACCCTAGAGGGTGTAGTACTTTATACTTGGTGGGATGTGTCATGGCCATCAGCTGCAGAGATTTTTTTCTGCCTCATGCCACCACTACAGTGTTTTGACTGGATATTAATTACCTAACTGACACTTGAGAATTACATTCTTCTTTACTGTTCTATTGTGGTAGATCAGAGAAGACTGATTGGACTTTGTCAGCAAGCTAGGCCAAGAAGCCTGATTCCTATTAACTTTTCAGACTGCATCTAAATAAATCTAACAAGTTTTCACTTGTTAGTCATGTAGAACAGACTCTGAGATTTTGCATAAAGGCTGAACATTACTCCTCTGTCCTTATGCAACACATGCTCCCAGAATACATGCACCAGTTAGCCCCTGTCAGTGCTAGGTCTCAAAGGAATCTACACCACTCTAAACAAGAATAATCTGTGCCCCAAAAGTATCTACACTGAAATACAGTCAATTGTCTATGGAGAGACAAGGTACTTAGAAACTGACTCTGTCATCATCACCTCGCCAGCAGCCTGGGGGCTACTCCCTGGCATGTTGTCTGTACACACGTAAGCAAGGGAAAGTATATTAGAGAAGGTGGAGAGGAGATGAGACAGTGTTGTGGGTGTTTGGGAAGTACCTGCCAAGCGTAGCCACAAGGCAGTATCAGAGATGTTCAACAGATGATGCTCTTGGGGATCAGGATATTTGAGACAGTTTGGAGACTTCACCTGGAGCCCTGTGTCCAGCTCTAAAGCCCCCAACACAACGACATGGACCTGCTGGAGTGAGTCCAGGAAAGAGTCACAGAAATCATCAGTGGGCTAGAGCAGCTCTGCTATGGGGACAGGCTGAGAGAGTTGGGGTTGTTCAGCCTGGAGGAAGCTCCTTAGAGCACCTTCCAGTACCAGAAAGAGGCCTGTAAGAGAGCAGGGGAGGGTCTGGTCACAAGGACCACCAAGGATCACTGGAATGGGTTGCCCAGGGAGGTGGTTCAGGTCCCATCCCTGGAGACATTCCAGGTGGGGTTGAGGATGCTCTGAGCACCCTGCTCTAGTTGCAGATGTCCCTGCTCTCAGCAGGGGTTGGACTAGATGAGCTCTAGAGGCCCCTTCCAACTCAATACATTCTATGATACAGAAAGGCTAGGCTGCTAGAGAATAAGAAAATGAAATCTGGGATAGCGAGGAAGCAGGAACCACTTGAGGGATGTCCTGGCTTACCTGGAGGATAAAAAAGGAGGACAGCTACAGTGGGAGTGGATCTGAATGGTGCAGGACTATGACTGTCAGAAATAGGAGGATAAAACATCACCTAGTAAATTAGCATGGTATTCAGGTACAGTCATGTGGCTTGCAAAACCCTCTTAATAAACTGCAATGGTTTGGTCACCCATGCACAGATTTCTGTTGGGTTAGTTTTCATTATCTCCAAGTCATTATTTATACTAGATGCTCAGGGACACCACCCAAAATAGGTGCTTTATAGACAAATAATAAAAAGCCTGGTTCCTGTCCCAGAGAGCTTGCAGTCTAGACTAAAACATCTCTGCTATTCCTAATCATATCAAGCTGAATCTGGCTGTTCACATTTGGAGACCAGATGAGAATAGGATTTTGGAGGCTTGTCCCATGACTACTTCCCCTCTGTGACTCAAGTAATCAAGTTCTAAACCATCCCATGATGGGCTTGGCAATTAAACATTCTCTAGCTCATTTGAAGAGATTGCTATGGTAACAATTTCTATACCAGCTCTATTGTTGGTCCCATTTCTTCAACCCTTCTTTATTTAGCAACAGTCATTCTTTATCTTCTCCTTAACCATACAAGGTGGTTATCCTGATAGCAGCAGATGTACGTAGTCTGTGAATACTGCCATATAAGGAAGATACCATGGCTATGATGTATCTGGATCAAAGAGATAAAGATACCCCATACCTCAGTTGTGATCTTAATTCCCTGTGTGAACGAGCAGCTTTACTCTTGTATGCCAAAAGAATGAACAGTGAGAGAACACTAGACCTCATGAAGTGACCTCCAAGCAAGTACTCTAGGGGGTGATCACAGGACAGTAGTGTTATTCCAGACTCCAGCTGCATAATTTTGACATTGATAGCTTGAGGGCTGCAAGAGGTCTCCAATGGCTGCAGTGCACTGGGCTGTATCTGAGTTACTGTTCCATTAGCTAAGAGGAATACCAACTACGGGTTTAATGTTGGCTGCTTTCAAACTTCCAGACTTGGGCCATACATTAAGATTCTTTGTGCTCACAGATGAAGGAAACCATCTGGGGCAAAAGCACAGTTATCACTGACTGCTGCACAGCAACACTGCAGAATAAGATCAGAAGAGATACTGATGAATACTGCATGAACTAGGATGATTATAAACTTGAATAGAAATAACTCCCCTGACAGTTGAGACAAAGGGATGAAGTACTCCTGCAAAAGGGACAAGATCCTGACATTACATCTCATCTTCTTAAATCTTGAAGTTTGACAGACCACTGATGTTACATTTGCCAGTGTAGTCACCTTTAGTTAGCCATCCAGCAAGACTTGAACAGGTTGGAGAACTGGGCAGGGTAGAACTTAATGAGGTTCAACAAGGATAAGTGTAGAGTACTGCATCTGGGTGAGAATAACAAATGACACCAGTACAGATTGGGAGGTGATCTGCTGGAAAGCAGCCTTGTGGTGAAGAACTTGGGAGTCCTGGTGGACAACAAGTTCTCCATGGAGCAGCAATGTGCCCTGGTGGCCAGGAAGGCCAATGGTATCCTGGGGTGCATCAAGAGGAGCGTGTCCAGCAGATGGAGTGAGCTTCTCCTTCCCCTCTACCCTGCACTGCTGAGACCTCCCCTGGAGTATTGTGTCCAGTTCTGGGCTCCCCAGTTGAAGAGAGACAGGGATTTACTCGAGAGAGTCCAACAGAGGGCTACAAGGATGCTGAAGGGACTGAACACATGCCTTATGAGGAAAGGCTGAGACACCTGGGGCTCTTTAGTCTGGAGAACACTGAGAGGGGTTTGATAAATGTTTATAAACATACGAGGGCTAAGTGTCAAGAGAAAGGGACAGCCTCTTCTCACTTGTGCCCTAGCATAGGACAAGGGGAGAGGTTCTGCCTTAACATGAAGAACTTCTTTACAGTGAGGGTCACAGACACTGGCAGGGGCTGCCCAGGGGGGTTGTGGAGTCTCCTGCTCTGGAGATTTTCAAGACT